>JARQOC010000003.1:829934267-830206767 GCA_033576535.1 Allobates femoralis | reverse complement strand
AATTTTAGGATAGGGACTCGCAAGACTATGAGGACCCTTGACGCGGGTTGCGAGCTTTGTGTATTTTGGCCAAAACATCGACCAATGCCAAATAAATTTGCTATATATATATATACTTGAACTCTTCCATATTTTGGCCAAAATATCGACCAATACCTCATATCTATCATATATAGTTTTGCATGCTATGCCCTGGATTCAAGCCTTTGCCTGACAAGATGCTTTTAACATCCATCTGATTATTTCAATAAATTATTTCAATAAAGGAATTCATCTTTTTATACTGGATTGGTTACTGTCTTTCTACATTTCTCATCTATATTAGCCTTGTTATCTAGGGCACCTGTCCCAATGGGGGGCACTGATAATGCTGGGCAGCATCCTGATCTAATAGTATGGGTATCATTAATAGGCATCTGTAGTTTGGGGTTCTGGCACAAATCCCTTAGTCATATTAAAAGCTTGTTGGAAAGCGATTATGACTTTGAGGAGCTGCTTAAATGTAGCACTGGAGTTTCTCCACTTCCTTAGTGAAGTGCAAATTTGTATATATCTGAAAGGAGGGAAGTGGCTACAATCTCCTCACCTACTTCGCTGTCTCCATAAGGTTGATAGCAAGTTCCCAGACAAAGCCTTTCTGTCACACACGGATGTCAATAGGGCCAGACGTCTTACATCGGGGGTGAGGGGTTGGATGTTATATACTGGGGCGAGGGGCGGATGTTATACACCGGGGGTGAGGGGCTGGACGTTATATACTGGGGGGCGAGGGGCCAGATGTTATATACCATGGGCCGGATGTTATACACTGGAGGTAAAGGGGCTGGATGTTATACACTGGGGATGTGGGGTGAGATGCTATATAATTGGGGAAGAGGGATTGGATGTTATACACCGGGGGACGAGGGGCCGGATGTTATATAATGAGGGGAGAGGGGTTGGACGTTATACACTGGGGGCGAGGGGCCAGATGTTATACACTAGGGGGCGAGGGGCCAGATGTTATACTCTAGGGGGCGAGGGGCTGAATGTTATTCACTGGGGAACAAGAAGCCAGATGTTATACACTGGGGGTGAGGGGCAGGATGTCATCCACTCGGGGCGAGGGGCTGCATGTTATATAATGAGGGGAGAGGGGTTGGACGTTATACACTGGGGGGTGAGGGGCCAGATTTTATACACTAGGGGGCGAGGGGCTGAATGTTATACACTGGGGAGCAAGAAGCCAGATGTTATACACTGGGGGTGAGGGGTAGGATGTCATACACTGGGGGTGAGGGGCCAGATGTTATACACTAGGGGGCGAGGGGCTGAATGTTATACACTGGGGAGCCAGAAGCCAGATGTTATACACTGGGGGTGAAAGGTAGGATGTCATACACTGGGGGTGAGAGGCAGGATGTCATACACTGGGGGGCGAGGGGCCAGATGTTATACACTAGGGGGCGAGGGGCTGAATGTTATACACTGGGGAGCAAGAAGCCAGATGTTATACACTGGGGATGAAAGGTAGGATGTCATACACTGGGGGTGAGAGGCAGGATGTTAAACCCCAGTGGAGCAGAAGGGGCCGGTTGTTATACATCGGGGAAACAATGAAACACCTGAATTCATTGATTAAGACATGTCCCAATACATTTCTCCATCTTGTCTCACAGCTTGCTACAATGCATCAGGGCATGTACAATGGGGCACATTTAATTTTTAGTCAATTTAAATCATTGTGGAGAATCGGCCACTGACCTGGCTGCTCTATAGCGCCTCTTCTAAACTCAGGCTAGTCAGGGAACTACCTGAGAATAAAAGAAGGACCGCAGCCGCCCTGTCAGTGCTGGTCTATTAAGGCACCTCTCAGTGAGTGTGATATATGCCTTCCGGTCCACCACGTGAAGCACTGAAGCACATATAATAACCACCTCCCCGTCACTCATAGAGGCCCTGAATAACCCCAAGCACTAATTGCTGCAACCAGTTCCTCATTTGGATATAAGTCCGGTCCGTGATCGGGCTTATATTGGGTCAGAAACCAACCCAGGTAGCGTTAAATGAGCACACGGACATGGGGATTGTGATCAAGATAAAGGACAACTCAAGATTAAACTTATATATTTAATCGCCCTATTGGCACACTAGGTATTTACAGGTATTATTAAGATATTACAAATGTTACAGTCAGTTATGCAAATAAAAATAAATGAGATACACACAGAATTACAGACATATGCGATCAGTTACCTTAATGCTGGTGACACCACAAGGGCAGCATGGGCCAACCTGGTTCCTGGGTATACTCTGGCTTGATGTAATAATAATTACCGTATATACTCGTGTATAAGCCGACCCCCCCTACTTTTGCCCCCAAAACCTGGGAAAACCTATTGGACTCGTGTATAAGCCGAGGGTGGACCCCAGCACAGGTATACAGCCCCCAGCAGTGTGGTATACAGGCCTCCCCAGTGGTAGTATACAGCAGCCTCCCCAGTGGATAGTATACAGCAGCCTCCCCAGTGGTGTATACAGCATCCCTAAAGGTATATACAGCAGGCCCCAGAGGTATCAGCAGGCCCCAGAGGTATACAGCAGGCCCCAGGGTATATACTGCAGGCCCCAGGGTATATACAGCAGGCCCCAGGGTATATATAGCAGGCCCCAGGTATATACTGCAGGCCCCAAGGTATATACAGCAGGCCCCAGAGGTATACAGCAGGCCCCAGAGGTATAACAGCAGGCCCCAGAGGTAATACAGCAGGCCCCAGGGTATATACAGCAGGCCCCAGGGTAAATACAGCAGGCCCCAGGGTATATACTGCAGGCCCCAGGGTATATACAGCAGGCCCCAGGGTATATACTGCAGGCCCCAAGGTATATACAGCAGGCCCCAAGGTATACAGCAGGCCCCAAAGGTAAAACAGCAGGCCCCAAGGTATATACAGCAGGCCCCAGATTATATACAGCAGGCCCCAAAGGTATACAGCAGGCCCCAGAGGTTATACAGCAGGCTCCAAGGTATATACAGCAGGCCCCAGAGGTATACAGCAGGCCCCAAAGGTATACAGCAGGCCCCAAGGTGTATACATGCAGCCCCCCAGTGGCACTAGCCCCCCCATCATGGAAAGAGCCCCCACACTTTGCAGAGCCCCCCCCGCTGCATTATCTTACCATCCAGGGTCTTCTTCACCGCGGGTCCTCCAGTCCATCCTCGCGCGCTGTCTTCCTGGTCTCATGTGACCCGGCGGTCGCTGTGGAATGATGTCATCGCGCCGGGTCACGTGAGACCGGAACACAGCGCGCAGGACCCGGCGAAGACACTGGATGGTAAGATAAAGCAGCGGGGGACTCTGCAAAGTGTGGGGGCTCTTTCCATGATGGGGGGGCTAGTGCCACTGGGGGCTGCCTGTATACACTGGGGGGCTGCCTGTATACACTGGGGGGCTGTATGCACGGCTCCCCCTGCCGCTGTGATGGGCGGGGGGAGCCGTGCATATCTAATGAGCAGCCCCACGTGACGGGCCGCTCACTCATCAGCCTCCCCCCCCTCCTCCAGCCTGCCCAGCAAAATAGTTACCGTATTGACCCGTGTATAAGCCGAGGGGGTGACTTTTCAGCCCAATTTTTGGGCTGAAAAACTCGGCTTATACACGAGTATATACGGTACTGCCTTTGAAGTAACTGCAAGCCACTTAGCACTCGGTGCCACTTAAATGCCACTGAATAACTCCAAGCCACTTAGCACTCAATGCCAACTTGCACACCCCACATGCGTGCAACCCTTAAAATAGAACTAAATTTTAAAGGGCTCATGTAGCATCAGGTGAGAGAAATGTGGGAAGTCAGATGATTTAGGTAATTAACAGCTACTTCACACACCAGTGGATAAAAGGCCGATCAATGGCCACAGATCTAAGGGTACTTCAACACACAACGATTTTGCTAGCGATATCCTGCAACGTCACAGGTTTTGTGATGTACCAGCGATCTCGCTATGTGTGACACGTAGCAGCGATCGGGCCCCCGCTGTGAGATCGCTGATCATTACAAATCGTTCTGGACCATTTTTGGTCATTGCGCTCCCGCTGGGCAGCGTGCATTCGCTGTGTTTGACAGGGAATACTACGCCCAAGAGTGACAAGTTCCCAACGACTGCCATATCGTTGCTACCTTGCTGGTGAGAACTGACTGTTTGACATCTCACCAGCGACCACATAGCGACGCACCAGCGATCCCGGTCAGGTCAAATCGTGGTTATGATCGCTGGAAAGTTGCAGTGTGTAAAATGGCCCTAACATTATGCAAAAAGTCAGCTACACAGATTCACACCTTCCCCATCAGAAAAACGTCACAATTCAGGAAATAAGCAATCATTTTGGTGAGTATTCAATATAGTGGAAACAGATTACAATAGCACAGTTCACAGCAAAAGTATGGAAAAAAAATGCTATGAAGTGTTGAAATGTGAATAGAAGTTTCAGTTCAGGTATCACAGCAAGCTATGTTCTAATACCATCCCAAGGTCCTTACAGGATCTGTCTCCTGGATCTGTACTACTTAGGGTGCGTGCACACGGTGAGTATACGCAGCGTTTTGGACGCAGCGTCTTGCCGCTGTGTCCAAAACGCTGCGTAGTACAGTGCAAGCATAGTGGATGGGATTTCAAGAAATCCTATCCTCACTATGCTTAACCCGCCCGACAGCGTGTATGGAGCTGCGGTGCGGGCTGCCAGCATTCCGCTCCTCCGCAGCATGTTTATTTCATGCTGCGGAGTCGGAAGCGGCTGCCATAGGTGACTGCAGGGAGAAGCCGCCCTGCACCCGCCGCACATGGTGAGTACAGGGCGGCTGCGGTCTCCCTGCGGACACCCGCGGCTTCACTCAGGTCCGGAGAAGCAGCGTCCAACACGCAGCTCCTCCGGACCATGAGCACGTACCCTAAAGGAATAAAAGAATCCAGACTATCTAAAAACGGAGAGATAATGTGGGGATATCTAGCTAACATAAATGAATTCAAACCTCCAGGTTCAGTTGAATTACAACCAAGGGTACTGAAGGAGATGGCAGAGGAAATTTTTTGAACCACTCTCCATAATCTTTGAAAATTCTTGGAGAACAGAAGTCCCAGAGGACTGGAGAAGAGCAAATGTTGTTCCTATCTTTAAAAAGGGAAGGATGTGGACCTAGGGAACTATAGCCTGACTTTTGTACCAGGAAAGATCTTTGAACAAAGTATTGAACAAAATGTATGCAGAGTACCTGGATAAGAATGAAGCAATTAACCAGAGCCAGCATGGGATTGTAACGAATAAGTCATGTCAGACTAACTTTATTTCCTTCAATGACAGAATCACTGACTAGGTGGATCTGGGAAACACAGTAGATATAGTATATATTGACTTCAGCAAAGCATTTGACAAAGTATCTTATACTTTTCTTATTGAAAAAAATGACCAAGTGTGGAATGGACAAGACAACTGTTAGTTGGATTCATAACTGGCTTAGTGATTGGATCCAAAGAGAAGTCATAATGCCACAGCTTTCTACAACTCTACACTCACAGCAGAAATTGATGCAGTTGCCCCTCTCGTTCACGGCAGAACACAACGAATCAACAGACAACTCTGGCACACAGACACCACTAAAATGCTGCGTCGGGAGTCTAGGGTTGCTGAGCAGCGCTGGAACAAAATGCATTCTCATGAAGACTACACAGCATTCAAACAAGCACTTATCACATTCAAGTCAGCACTCACCATCACTAAACAGAATTACTTCATTACCCACATATCCTCTTTATCCCACAACCCCAAGCAGTTATTCAACACATTTAACTCCCTCTTTCGCTCTCCACTGCCCCCCTACTTCTCGTATCTCTGCAGAAGACATCACAACACACTTCACCAACAAGATCCTCAGATCAGACAAGTTTTGCTACCCAACCATCATAACCCCTATGTATATAAGACTACTCCCCTCGCCCACCAACCCTCATCCTCTCCATCACTGAAGTAGAACTTGCACACCTTCTCTCCAAATCGCACCGCATCACTTGTGCATCGGACCCCCTCCCATCCCACTTCCTCCCCAACCTCACCACCACGCTTATCCCAGCCCTAACCCACCTCTTCAATCTATCACTAACCTCCAGTACCTTTCCTTCCAGTTTCAAGCATGCAATAATTACACCTGTCTTGAAGAAGCCATCTCTTAACCCGACCTCCACATCCAGCTACCTCCCCATATCGCTCCTTCTGTTCGCCTCCAAACTTCATAAAAAGCATGTCCACACTGTAATCTCATCCCACCTCTCATCTAACTCTCTTTCACAACCTTCAATCTGGCTTCTGCCCTCACCACTCCACTGAAACTGCCCTAACCAAAATTACTGACGACCTAATTACCGCCAAAGCTAACGGACACTTCTCCATCCTCCTCCTTTTTCACCTGTCCTCCTCATTCGACACAGTCGACCACTGCCTCCTATTACAGATCCTTTCTTCCATTGGTGTCACTGACCTTGCCCTCTCCTGGATTTCCTCCTATCTTTCCAACCACACATTTAGTGTCTCCCACTCCAACACTACCTCCTCACCCCATACCCTCTCTGTTGGGGTCCCTCAAGGCTCTGTCCTGAGGCCCCTTCTTTTTTCCATCTATACCCTTGGCCTAGGACAACTCATAAAGTCCCATGGCTTCCAGTATCACCTGTACACTGATGACACTCAGATCTACCTCTCTGGCCCAGACGTCACCTCTCTGTTGTCCAGAATCCCAAAGTGTCTATCAGCCATATCCTCCTTCTCCTCTCGCTTCCTTAAACTAAATGTAGACAAAACTGAACTCATCATCTTTGCCCCATCTCGCACACCTCCCTTACCTGATCTATCTATCACAATAAATTATATCACACTTTGCCCTGTACCTGACGTCTGCTGCCTCGGAGTAACCCTTGACTCGGCCTAATCCTTTAAACCACACATCCAAGCTCTCACCGCCGCCCCCAACTCAAAAATATTTCCAGAATACGTCCCTTCCTCAACCCTCAATCTACCAAACTACTAGTGCATGTCCTCATAATCTCCCGCCTTGACTACTGCAACCTCCTTCTCTGTGGCTTCCCTGCTACCACTCCAATCTGTCCTTAACTCTGCTGCCTGACTAATCCAGCTCTCTCCTCGGTATTCCTCTACTTTTCCCCTCTGCAAATCCCTCCACTGGCTCCCAATTCCCCAGCATATCCAATTCAAACTACTAACATTGAATTACAAAGCGTCCACAATCTGTCCCCCCCATATATCTCTGAACTAATCTCTCAATATCATCCAATCGTAATCTCCGATCTTCCAAGACCTCCTTCTTTCCTCCACACTTATAAATTCCTCACCTAACCGCCTACAAGACTTCACCCGAGCATCCCCCATCTTCTGGAATTCTGCACCCAAAACGTCTGACTGTCCCCTACACTCAGAACCTTCAAGCGGAGCCTGAAAACCCATCTTACCACCACCGTATCCAGCGCTCCACCACCACCATCAGAGCAGACCCAACTTGCTGCCTCCCTCCCCATTACCCTGTATAATGTAAGCCTGCAAGGGCAGGGTCCTCTCTCCCTCTGTATCGGTCTGTCACTGTTAGTTTGTTCATTGTATTTTTAACTTGTCTGTATGTAACCCTCTCATGTACAGCACCATGGAATCAATGGTGCTCTATAAATAAATAATAATATTGTCAATAATAAATGGCTGCACATCCAGTTGGAAGAATGTCTCAAGTGGGGACCACAGAGCTTTGTCCTGGGACCTGGAAACATCTTTATCAATGATGTAGCTGAAGGAATTTGGGGGTAAACTGAATAAATTTGCTGATGACACAAAGCTAGGAGGGATAGCTAATACTAGAGAAGAGAGAGAGGATTCACAAAGATCTAAACATACTGAAACAGTGGGCAGCAACTAACATAATGCTTTATAACATGGAGAAGTGCAAAGTCCTACACCTGGGCAAGAAAAATGAAAAGAGCATCTACAGAATGGGAGGAATAGGACAAAGCAACAACACGTGAAAAAAAACCTTGTGTATACTTAACCTGGGTTTACACGTACCGACATCGTTAACGATGTCGCTGCAACTTGTGACGTTGTAGCGACCTCGTAGCGAGGTCGCTGCGTGTGACACCCTGCAATGATCAGCGATCGGCTCACTGATCGTTGGTGTAATGGCCAGGGCCATTTTTTGATCGTTGGTCTCCCACGTGTATACATTATTCTTGTATTATCTCTACTGTGTATTATAACTATTGTTGTTTATGTGATATGTTTAGCAGTGATGTATATTATCTGGATTCTTATAGTTTTACCACATCATTGTAATCATCATAATATCATAATCATCACACATTCATCGTCATCATCATCATCATCACATGAATGATTACTCTCCGTTGGACAATAAACAATCGACTACAGAACCAACAGTCTGTTTATTTGGGATACAGAGAAGGTTTAGCTGTACGCTGGAATTCTCATTGCATATACGGGAACAAAGGCAGAAGACTGGGCACCACAACAAACTGGAGCAAAATCAGAGAGGAGCGACCAGAATGGTGACAAGTCTGCAAACCAGGTCCTATAAGGGACGGTTGTAGGATATGGGAATATTTAGCCTGTGAAAAAAAGAGTCTGAGGGGAAACTTAATAGCTGGCTACACATATCTGAAGGGCTGTCACACTGTAGAGGGGGATCAGCTTTATTCTCATTTGTACAAAGAAAGACTAAAAGCAATGGGATGAAACTGAATGGGAAGAGACACAGATTGGATATTGGAAAAAACTTTTTGACAGTGAGGGTGATCAAGGAGTTGAAAAAGGCGACATGAGAGGTGATGAGTTCTCCTTCAATGGAAGTCTTCATACAGAGGCTGGACAGACATCTGTCTGGGAAGATTTATTGAATTCTGCTTTAAGCAGGGGTTGGACCAGATGACCCAGGAGGCCCCTTCCAACTCCAACATTCTATAATTTTATAATTTGTAAAAGAAAAAACAACAACAGCTTGTAGTGCGCCTATACACATGGGGCTGTTAGTGGGCGGTTCTTTTGCATTTAAACTCACCTGGTCTGGTTATAAACCACAGCCCGTAGATAAGCTTATTAATTTGAAGCAGCAGAATCCTCCGGTTCCGTCCTCGTGCTTCCTACGAGGTCTTCTCCGGGGAAACACTAGTGCCGGGCGGCGTCACGTGTCTAGTAAAGGGGCCGATCCAGCTGGCGTCTTTTCAGGTCCTCTCCCTCCTCTGCAGCTCACTCCACCACTCTCCCCATAGGGAGTCAGAATGATACAAAAAGATGGAAGCGTGATGTATGTTGGGCGCTGAGGTAAGGAAGATCTCTGATGCTGGCTTCTTTTCGGACTTTATTAAAATAATTGCAGTTATAATTATTCAAGCTTAAGGCTCTCAAAACCCACGATGCATTTCGACGTGCATACACGTCTTTCTCAAGTGAACCTTCACTTGAGAAAGACGTGTATGCACGTCGAAATGCATCGTGGGTTTTGAGAGCCTTAAGCTGAATAATTATAACTGCAATTATTTTAATAAAGTCCGGAAAAGAAGCCAGCATCAGAGATCTTCCTTACCTCAGCGCCCAAACATACATCACGCTTCCATCTTTTTGTATAATTTTATAATTGTCCCAGCAAAATCCTGACTGTTGTAAAGTACAGTCAGGGGCATGCTGGGAGCTGTAGTTTTTCATCATCCACCCTGTAGTGCTCACAGATGACTATGACCAGTCTAGCTGTATAGAAGGCCATCTCCACAGCCCATATTCTGCCCTTCCTGTGTCTACTAGGGGTGATTCTAGTAAATAGACAGCAGGGAACAGCCCGTAATGTAATTCTCCACGGTAACACATCACATACCTCAGTCGAGGCTGCTCCATCTGTATATAGACTGTAATATGGAGGAGCAGTCATGTCAGGCCCCAGGGATGTGTCTCGGGGGTCCCAGCTTCTACGTCTTATCACTGAACAGATGGTGAGAGTCAGGCCTTTGTCACATTATTGGTGCCTGTGTCCTTGGTAACCAAGGTAACAAAAATGGAGGAAGAGCAGAAGCACAATGCCGTTTTCCAGAAATGCAGATAGTCTGGATTCATAGGTACAGCAATAACCCTAGAGCTCGAAATAAAAACTCCACATTACCTGATCTCCCATTCTACATCCATAGACATTAATATGGGTACAGCCTCTGCAGTTACAACAGCGCCCGCTCTTCTGGGAAAGATTCCTACAAGATTTTGGAGGCGTCTGTGGGAATTTTTGCCCCTATATCCCGTAGAGCATTTGTGAGATGACATTGATGTTGGGGTGAGGCCAGGCTCATGTGTTGGTCTCAAGGACCAGGGTAGTCAGAAGCTGGACCAGAACTCAGTTCACGGTAGCCATGCTTAGCAGCTGTGGCCCTAACCACTCATGTAAAGGGGATAGTAGTAGGGATGAAGATAGTTCATGACGCCATTTGGGATGATTGGGCAGATGTGGCTGGCACTGCAGGGGATTCCTGGGAGATAGGTAGTGAACACAGTGCAGGTGGTTAACCATTTCCAAACAGGGCTGGCTCCCAGAAAGATGATGAGGGTAGTGGGAAAGGCATAGTGGAGGAAGTACACAGCCGGAGACAGTTTTGTTTTACCTTTTTACTGCACGTTTCTGTACAGGGTCCAGGCTTGTACATGCACCACCAGGCATGTAGTCCAGCCAGTCTGATGAGAACTGTAGTTCGCTCTTCTGGGTGAGTATATATTGGCCTCCCTGCTGACTGTTCCTGGACTTTAGGTTGCTTGGTGCCTTGAGCTTCCAGTAGTCCCTCTTGGTTGCTGTGAGTTAATTCCTGCCATGTAGTGTGGGTCCTGTGGTTATCTATTTCTATAGATGTTCCCTGACCTTCTATAATAATGATGCCTCGGAGAACTCCACTTAAGTCGCTGTTGAGCTTGAAACTCACCAGCCTCCAGTTCAGCCACCAAGCCCTATAAGCCTGGATGTCCTAGGGACTGTTCCCCTGACTGCAGCTGGTCCCTTCAGAGCAGCTCATGCTGCCTCCTCACTGGACCTCTCCTTCTATACCCTCATTAACCCCTCCACCTCACCAGGGATAGTGTAACATGCCCAAACAGGCATCAAGTGCACAGTCTCCTAATAAGGGATCAGGCAATGTGTGCTCGCTTCAGACATCCAGCAGAGGGACTACGATTCCCATCAGACATGGCATTACATGAGATGTTACAGCAATACCATTTTGTGGTGGCCAGAAGCAGAGGCGCCACATTCACAAGCCCCATTCTGATAAATCCCAAAGGTCTTAGATGGGGCTATGGTCTGGGCAATGTGCGGCCACTCAGGTTCTTCCCCCTCAATGTCTATGTGGAGCTTGTGCACTGTGATCAGTCATGGGGAACAGAAAAGGGCGTTCCCCAAACTGTTCCCACAAAATGTCTTGTATGCGACACGATTAACTCCTTAAGGACACTGACAAGTTTGGTTGTTTCCTTCCTCTCTTTTTTTTCTCGCATAGCTATATGGGGGCTTTTTTTTATTACTATGGGGCAAGTTGTAATTTTTAGTGCCACTCTTCATTTCACCATATAATGTACTGGAAATGGGGGGTGAACCCTGTGTGGAGAAATTGTTGATAAAACTACAATTCCGCCATGTGTTTTTGGATTTTATTCTTACCGCATTCATTGTATTATAGAAATTACCTGGAAAGTACATGATTCTGCAGGGCAGTACAATTACGGCGATATCAGACATATATAGTTTCTTTTTTATTACTATTTTAGTGGTTAATAAAAATACAGAAGCTGTTAAGAAAAAAACGTGGTTTCTCACCATTTTCTAAGACCTGTACCTTTTTTTTAGTTTTCTATTGATGGAGCTGTGTGCGGGTTTTGCTTCTTTTCTGGCCGGCTGTAGTTTTTATTGACACTGTTTTGAAGTTTTGCTCTTACAATAATCTCTTTTTATTGACCCAAAAAATAGCGATTTTGAAATTTTGCTTTTGTTTTTCTTTACGTGTCAAACCACTCAAGATTTTGATACAATGGACTTTCCTGGATGTGGCCATACCAAAGATGATTTTTTTTTATTATGTTTTAGAAAAAAGTTGATGGCTTGATTTTTTATGTGTAGTTTTAAAACTTTTTCCCCTTATGGTACTTGATTGCGGTATATAACGAAAATAATCATTCCCTGTGGAGCACAGCCATGTTGCGACCAAGATGGTGGTGATGAGGCATAATCAATGTACTGTCATGGCAAGCCAATGGCACAACATCCCATCAACGTTTTCTTTTTTTTTTTTAATGTTTCAGGAAAGGTTCAAATATATCCTCTGCCAAAATCTGTCACTTTTTTTGTCTATTAGAAAGCTGTAGAACTTTCCAGTTTCAAGTGAATCTCAATGCATTAGAATATCATCAAAAAGTTAATTTATTTCAGTAATTTAATACAAAAAGGGAAACGGATATTAAATAGAGTCATTACACACAGAGGGATCTATTTCAAGTCTTTATTTCTGTTAACGTTGATGATTATGGATTACACCAATGAAAACCCAAAGGTCGTTATCTCAGATACTTAATAAAGTAGGGATTATGAAGGGTTAAAAACCACGCTGCTGTATTCCACGAGACATCAAAGGGTGAATATAATATTGATTTATTAGTCAACGTGTTTCAGGACTCCCTGAAATATGGCAATATGATAATGATTTGTCCTGAGGAAGAGGCCAGGGAGCACTAAAACGCATTGACTAATAAATCAATATTATATTTACCCTTTGATATTTTGTGGAATACGGCAGCATAGTTTTTAACCCTTCATTTTTTCTACTCTATATGCACCACGCTGGGGACTGCAGCAGTCGTGATCTGCTTTTATAGTGGTTGTGACTATCACAACCACACAAGGTGAAGCCTCTGGTACCTATTTAGGTCATATTTTATCTCTCAGACCCTTCATCCTCCCTACTTTAATTTTCTGAGATAATGACCTTTCGGTTTTCATTGGCTGTAAGCCATAATCATCAACATTAACATAAATAAACACTTGAAATAATTCACTGAGTGTAATGACTCTATATAATAGATGTGTTTCACTTTATGTATTGAATTACTGAAATAAATTCACTTTTAGATGATCTTCTAATTCATAGAGATGCTCCTGTATATTCTGATTAAACTTTACTTACATAAAACCGAAAACCCCTTTATAGTAGTGCGGCGGTCATATCCGGTCTTTATATGTTGTCAGATCTGTGGTGTTTTCGGCTGGTAATCTCGGCGAGTGTTATACATGTAATTGAATCCAACGTTGTATCTGATCAGCATTATGTATCGGAGCGTACCGGGAGAACACGGCCGCCCTCCTTCCCTGCGGATAGTCGATCTGCTATAAATAGCCTGTGGTGGATGATAGAAGGACCTGGAAAATGGAAGGTGAAAGCATGGCCAATAACAGGGTGATATTATAACAATCTATTATATAATTACGAATGGATTTCGCGCACCAAACTCGCATGCGAACCATGCGACAATGTCGTCATGTGGATACGAAAAATGCATTGGCCGCGCAGCGGCCAATGCGACCAGTTGTAAGGCGAAGCGGCCATTGCGAGCAGTTCTAAGGCGACTCGCTATGCCGCGCAGCGGGCATGGCGAGTCGCCTTAGCACCGCGAAGCATTGGCCGCGAAGCGGCCATTGCGAGTCGCAGACTCGCTCTACTAGAATCCGATGCATTGTGCATCGGGCACCCATCTAGTGTAATATATAATAACATATACAGGATTTGCAATTCATACCCTATGGACTTTTCCACTTTTTTCATACTGCGCCTTGTAACATGAGAGGTATAGTGTTGGATAGGAGATATGTTTAACCTTTAACAGCTGGCAGAGTTCCTTCATGACCTTAGACATGAAGGAAGTCCCCTGGTCTGCCAAGATCTCCTTAGGTAACCCCACCCGAGAAGATATGCCCATCAGTTCCTTGGCTATGAGTTTAGCTAATGCATGACACAGAGGAACCGCCTCAGGATACCGAGTATCTTAATCAAGGACTCCCAGGATATGCTCGTGATCCCTGGCCGAACAATTTGCCAGTCTTACCAAATCCATGGCTACTCTTTCGAAGGGTACCTCTATAATCAGCACAGGTAACAAGAGACTTGCAGCTGGGTTCTGGTCACTTGACACACTTGACAGGGGCGGAACTACACTGGTGCAGCTGGTGCAGCTGCACCAGGGCCCCGACAGGCTGGGGGCCCCTTCAAGCCTGGAGGGGCGCCCCCAGCCGACCCCCGCAAGACGCCGTCAAAGGAGAGGAGGGTCAGGCAAGGGAAGCAGAGAGCTTCCTGCTTCCCCTGCCTGATCCCGGCCCTCCTCTCCTTCTGCTCCTCCGGCCCCTAGCATACATCCGGTGCGGCTCCCAGGTAGGAGAGCATCGCGCCTGCGGCTCCCAGCGGCTCCTAGCAGCACCCACCCCCCCCCTTTCCCGGGCCGCGCCGACGGCCAACGGCACCCCTCCCCCCGGCCACGCCGACGGCCAGTAGCCCCGCCCCCCCTGGTCCTCTCCTGCACCAGGGCCCCCGGGGGTGACGGTCCGCCCCTGACACTTGACAATACCTTTTCATGTCTCTGAAGACACCTGGCCAGTAAAACCGCTGCAGAATTCGGTTTCGGGTTTTTGCCAAATACATGTACGTGTGCTAGATCCATCCCCAGCCTGCGATAAGCCTGTGGCACCACTAATTGTTGTATAGTATTGCTCCACACTTTAGTTGACCTGGTATATCAAGTCTTGTTTAACCTCAAAGTGAGGAAACACTGTATCTGCCCCGGGTTCTTGGGGTTCCCCATCAACATTTAACATATTTTCCCTGACCCAGGACAAAGTACAGTCTTGAAGTTGCGCCATACCAAAGTTGTCACCAGACTCACAATTCGGATCCCGGTAGCAAGTAGTCAATGTCCCCTGCCAACACTTTGAGAGGAGTCTTCTCCATCTTCCCGCCCATGTGGCAGTCACCCCTATAGTCAGCACTTCTTATTCGGGGTTACAAAGCTCTTGCACCATTTCTGTCGGATCGGATGCCTATCTGGCATCCGATTGCAGGGATCAGTTTAGATCCGATGCTATCCGATTTATATCGGACAGCATCGGATTTGACAAAATCGTTATGTGAAAGTAGCCTAAGAAGGCTAATGGATGTTTAGAAAACCCTTGTACAAGTATGTTAGCACAGCTGAAAACGGTTTGGCTCATTAGAGAAGCTATAAAATTGACCTTCCTTTGAGCTAGTTGACAATCTGGAGCATTAGATTTGTTTGTTGTATGAAACTCTCAAAATGGCCAGAAAAAGAGAACTTTCATGTGAAACTCGACAGTCTATTCTTGTGCTTAGAAATTAAGGCTATTCCCTGCGAGACAATGCCAAGAAACTGCAGATTTTCTACAACGGTGTGTCCTACTCCCTTCAGAGGAGAGCACAAACAGGCTTTACCCAGAGTAGAAAGAGAAGTGGGAGGCCCCGCTGCACAACTGAGCAACAAGACATGTACATTAGAGTAGTTTGAGAAATCGACGCCTAACAGCTACTCAACTGGCAGCTTCATTAAATAGTACCCGCCAAAGGTCTGCAATGTTGTAATTGCTGCAAAGGGAGCATTCTTTGACTATAGCAAAGTTTTAAGGAGAAAATTAATATTTTAAATAAAAATCATTATTTCTAACCTTGTCAATGTCTGGACTATATTTTCTATTAATTTTGCAACTCATTTGACACATAAAAGTATGTGTTTTCATGGAAAAACAAAATTGTCTGGGTGACCTCAAACTTTTGAATGGTAGTGTATATGTAATTTATTGTCACTACAGCTGTTCTGTGAAGACCTCAGAGGTTTGTTTGAGAACATCATGGATCAAACAGCATCATGAACACCAAGGAACACACCAGACAGGTGTTGGAAGCCAACATGGACAAAGTATGTATCATAGGAATCACTGAACTCTATATTGGATTTATGAGCTCTGAATATTACCAGGACACTATCAAGGAAATAAACCATGTACAGGATTGTGAACCTGTGAGGCAAGAAGGCCTGTGTTCTGTTGTGTGATGACCTTTGTTCTAGTGATGGTGTTCTGTATCTTTCTAATGGCTATGAATCCCAAGCCTTCTAATTATCAGTCTCTTAGATAATTATAACTTGTACTCACACCACCCAGATGTCCACAGACAGTTTAACTTGGCAGCACGATGACTTGTAGTGAGATCAAGAGAAACGCTGTAGTTTTCTTCCAAAATCTTGTATTAAGTTCAACATAACAGCAGGTAAAAAGGAGTAATCTGTACAGAGTAGTACATAAGCGTCTTCAGTAATGTCTTCTGCAGACTAAACTGAGGAAGAAGGGAGGAGCAACCTACACAGAGCTCATCTACGGTGGGACATAGGATCAAATGTCATACAGTCTAAATCTATCTAGCAACAACAGGGGAATTTCCTGATTGGAGGAAATGCATAACATAGAGAAATATAGCATTGTTCAACCAATCACTCAAAAATGGAATGGAGTATGGCACAACTGAAAACCAATCAAGACCATGGCCGTCCACCAAAACTGACATCTCAAGAGGACCATGGTCACTCTGGAGGAACTGCAGAGATCACAGCTCAGGAGGGAGAATCTGTCCACAGGATGACTATTAGTTGTATACTCCACAAATCTGGAAGAGTGGAAGAAGAAAGCCATTTTTTAAGGCAAGCCATTCAAAGATGAGCTTGCAGTTTTCAAAAAGCCAAGTTAGGGACACAGCTAGAAGTTGATCTGGTTATATGAGACCAAAGTTTCACGTTTTGTGCTAAATGCAAAACGGTATGTGTTGTGGAAAACTAACCCTGCACATCACCCTGAAAACACCATCCCTACATGGCTGTGGCAACCTCATGCTGTGAGGAAGCCTTTCTTCAGCAGGGGCAGGATAGATGGTCAGAGTTGATGTGAAGTTGGATGGAGCTAAATACAGGGCAATCCTGGAGGAAAACATGTTAGAGGCTGCAAAAAGACTTGACTCTGGGGCATAGGTTCAACTTCCAGCAGGACAACGACCCAAAGCATCCTACCAGTGTGGTGGATGGTTTATATCAAAGCATATTCTTGTGGCCCAGTCACAATCCAGACTTAAATCCCAGTGAGAATCTGTGACAAGATTTGAATATTTCTGTTCACAGACATCTCTATCCAATCTCACTGAGTGAGAGCTATACTGCAAAGAAGAATGGGAAATAGAATAATGACACCTACACTTGGGGAACAGGATAATTATACTGACACTTGGGGTACAGTATAATGACACTGACACGAGGTACAGGATAATGACACTGGGGTACAGGATAATGACACTTGGGGTACAGGATAATGACACTTGGGATACAGTATAATGACACTGACACGAGGTACAGGATAATGACACTGGGGGTACAGGATAGTGACACTTGGGATACAGGATAATGACACTGACACTTGGGGTACAGGATAATGACACTTGGGATACAGGATAATGACACTTGGGATACAGGATAATGACACTGACACTTGGGGTACAGGATAATGACACTTGGGGTACAGGATAATGACACTTGGGATACAGGATAATGACACTGACACTTGGGGTACAGGATAATGACACTTGGGGTACAGGATAATGACACTTGGGATACAGGATAATGACACTGACACTTGGGGTACAGGATAATGACACTGACACTTGGGGTACAGGATAATGACACTGGAGGTACAGGATAATACACACTCGGGGTACAGGATAATGACCCTGACAATTGGGGTACAGGACAATGTCACTGGACACTTGGGTGTACAGGATAATGACACTGACAGTTGGGGTATGGGCTAATGGCACTGACGCTGGGGTACAGGATAATGACGCTTACACTGGGGTACAGGATAATGATACTGACACTCGGGCACAGATAATGACACTGACACTCGGGGCACAGGATAATGACACTGACAGTTGGGGTATGGGCTAATGGCACTGACGCTGGGGGTACAGGATAATGATACTGACACTCGGGGCACAGGATAATGACACTGACACTCGGGGCACAGGATAATGACACTGACACTTGGGGCACAAGATAATGACACTGGGGG
The DNA here is from genome assembly GCA_033576535.1 of Allobates femoralis. NCBI lineage: Eukaryota > Metazoa > Chordata > Amphibia > Anura > Aromobatidae > Allobates > Allobates femoralis. Next base: position 830,188,542 of record JARQOC010000003.1, on the reverse strand, counting down.
TACAGGATAATGACACTGACACTCGGGGTACAGGATAATGACACTGACACTCGGGGTACAGGATAATGACACTGACACTCGGAGAAACAAATTGAAGACTTGATTGCACATGAATTATTCAAAATGCTACTTTGAGTGTCCACTAGGGGGAGGTAGCCAGCTATGAATTCATATTGCTGCTATTAACCTCAGACACCTGTTCTTGTTGCCTTATCTCTAGAAAAATGTCAGTCATCTGGCGGATGGCGGGATGGCTGGAGGCGGTGTAGCTCATACATATGAAAATTCGGAGCTACAGAAGCAAAATAGTGATTTTATCTGAACTAGTGCTACAGTCCAGTAAGCGATACCACACACAATCAGGGGCTCAGAGTTTAAGATTTCTTTTCCATAGATAAAGCCACAAAAACTCAAAACGGATTAACTTGAAAAATGTTTGTCATGAGCTCCCCCTAGTGGTGCTACAATCACAAAGGATTTTCATTCTTGCATTCCAAGGCAATATACTGTACTGCAGTAATGTACACTGGCGATCAAAATTAGAGAATGCACAATTTCCTTAATGTTAAAGTGTAACCACTGTTTACATTTTTATCCAATTATAATGTGGAGCAAGTGATTATATTAAACTTTTTAATATACTTCTCAAGGGAAATCTGGAAGAAAACCTTTCAAAAACCTTCTATCTAGAAGATGTCCCCACTAGGTTGTTTCTACTCCGGTCAAAAATATTACAACACTGAAATGGCCACAGCCTCGAGTCAGAGTCCTGATTTAAACCCAATAGAAAACCTGTGGAAAATCCTTAGTGACAAAGTTATAAGAAGCCCACAACAGTCACAGAACTGTGGAAGAGACTGGAAAAGGAGTGGAGCAAAATTCGCCCAGAGCAGAGAGAGACCAGTGATGTCCTGTGGCTGCACATATGCTGAAGGCATTCACAGCAAAGACCTGTACAAAGCAAAGGCCTGGACACGGCAAAAGCCGGTACACAGCAAAATGTGTACAAAGCAAAGGCCTGGACACAGCAAAGGCCTGGACACAGCAAAACATGTACAAAGCAAAGGCCTGTACACAGCAAAGGCCTGCACACGTCTTACTGATTGGTGACTGCTGTAACCTTCACTACATTTAATCTTTCTCTGTCTACAGTCTTGTTCTCTAATTATGATCATCACATTTTGTGTAAAATAAAGGTTTTAAGATGATAAACTTTGGTAAACCCTGTTTGGTGGCATGGTGCGCCTCTTACACAAAAACTGATAAATGTTCATCAATGTAGATACATTCTGTCTGAGAAAACCAAGAGATCAGACATTGTTCTCTGAAGGTACCAGTACACGCAGCAACGTTGCCAGCAACTTCAAGGGAGCGAGGACGTTTTTGGCACTTTTCCAAGATTGCCTTGTCCGACACCTTCAACACCCTTTTCCCGATTCGTTCAAAAGTGTCGTCACGAACAATGTTGAAACGACATCGTTGTTGCGTGTAAACGCACGATTCACCGATAGTTGTTCTAGTCACAGTTGACAGATTTTCTTGCATGCAGAAAACCTGTCAACTTCAACTGAAACAACTGGCGGGATCGTTCGCAATAGCGATGTCACGGCCATCCCGCCTATTGGCTGCATTGCAGCGGATCGCTCTCCGGGTTGATCCCAGCCCAGCGACGACGCGCGCACATTGCAGCGCCATCACCGGCAACATCTTGCCGTGTGACAGCTAGGCTGCGATGTTGGAAGCGAGCGCGCACCCGCGGCATCACATCTGACATCGCAGCCAATGTTGTAAGGTGTGACGGGGCCTACAGGAAGATATCGTAGGTACGCTACTAGGATGTTGAAAGCAACTTTCGTTTGCTGGGTATGAGCAACCCCAGTTACCCAGTGAATAGGGGAAGCTGCTTTCAGCATGATATTGCGGTGTCACACAGAGCGATGCTAGCAGACCAGGTTTCACATGTTCATGAGATCGGCTTCACACTACGGCCGGATCCGATCCAGGGCTGTCAGGGGTGAACCTGACAGCCCCGGACAGGATCTGGACACAGAGCCAGAGAGCCAAATACGCCCTCCGGTTCGGAGTGCAGCCGCAGCTGCTGATTATGCGAGATCACGGCTAGCTCCGCTGAAATCACAGCAGTGTGCAGCCGCCGTGTCCGGATACTCCCGGATCGGACTCCCATAGACTCCCATGTTAGGGAGCGCCAGATTGCCCCGGATTCGGGAGGATCCGATTTGGGGAGATTTTTCATCTCAGACACAAAATTACTACATGCTCCAAATGTTGTGTCCGGGAGAAAAATCCAATTCCTCCCAGATCCTCCAGAGAGCTGCCATCCGGCTCCATCCGGCCCATAGTGATACTATGGGCCAAAGTCCAGTCCGCAGCTGTCTGTTTTAACTGAACAGCCCCGGATCGGATCTTACCGGGGTGTGAGCCGGCCTAAACCTGGTAACTCCGCGCAAGCATCTTATCGCCGCTGACTCGCCCTGTCACACACAGCAATGCACTAGCGATGTTGCTTCATCCTGGCCACGCCCCTGAGGTGCCGCGTGTGACGGTACCTTGGTGCTGATCCCCGGTGTATCTGGAGATGTGAGTGCAGTGTATATGGATGTACAGCTGTGTGTTACCATATGATGATGGCCAGTGACGTCACTGCGCTCATTCCTCTGCACATTGCTGACATTCACTCCTCACTACTGGGACTACATTTCCCGGCGTGCTCCGCGGCGCGGCTGCCCCACGTGGTGCGGAGTAGGGGCGGCGCCGTGACGTCACGCTCCTGCATTCCCTGTGTCAGGCTGGCTGTGTGGCCGGTGTCAGGAGCTGCGGCCGGCTCTTCCGGGAGCTCACAGCTCGGTGCTCAGGTACGTGTCCTCCTGTACCGGCAGTGCCGGCTCTGCTCCCCGGGCCGGCGGTGGAGTATGTGTGCAGGTCGCTGCCCCATGTGGACGTGGCTGTGCCCGGATGATGCTGAGTCCTCCCTTTGTTTACCAGGCTGAGTGCCAGCTGTGCCCTGTGCCCCCCGGGGTGTGAGCCTGGTAATGGGGGAAGCATGTGCTCTGCTGTGTGCACAGGACCCTGAGCCCAGAGATCACAATTTATGGCAGGAAACTCTACTGCTTCTATGAGCCCCACAACGCCCCCCGACTCCAGTCTGAGCCCCACAACGCCCCCCGACTCCAGTCTGAGCCCCACAACGCCCCCCGACTCCAGTCTGAGCCCCGCAACGCCCCCCGACTCCAGTCTGAGCCCCACAACGCCCCCCGACTCCAGTTGAGCCCCACAACGCCCCCCGACTCCAGTCTGAGCCCCACAACGCCCCCCGACTCCAGTCTGAGCCCCCAACGCCCCCCGACTCCATCTGAGCCCCGCAACGCCCCCCGACTCCATGTGAGCCCCCAACGCCCCCCGACTCCAGTGTGAGCCCCACAACGCCCCCCGACTCCAGTGTGAGCCCCACAACGCCCCCCGACTCCAGTCTGAGCCCCCAACGCCCCCCGACTCCAATCTGAGCCCCGCAACGCCCCCCGACTCCAGTCTGAGCCCCGCAACGCCCCCCGACTCCAGTCTGAGCCCCGCAACGCCCCCCGACTCCAGTCTGAGCCCCGCAACGCCCCCCGACTCCAGTCTGAGCCCCGCAACGCCCCCCGACTCCAGTCTGAGCCCCGCAACGCCCCCCGACTCCAGTCTGAGCCCCGCAACGCCCCCCGACTCCAGTCTGAGCCCCGCAACGCCCCCCGACTCCAGTCTGAGCCCCCAACGCCCCCGACACTGGCCCCAACGCCCCGACTCCAGTCTGAGCCCCGCAACGCCCCCCGACTCCAGTCTGAGCCCCGCAACGCCCCCCGACTCCAGTCTGAGCCCCGCAACGCCCCCCGACTCCAGTCTGAGCCCCGCAACGCCCCCCGACTCCAGTCTGAGCCCCGCAACGCCCCCCCGACTCCAGTCTGAGACCCCGCAACGCCCCCCGACTCCAGTCTGAGCCCCGCAACGCCCCCCGACTCCAGTCTGAGCCCCGCAACGCCCCCCGACTCCAGTCTGAGCCCCGCAACGCCCCCCGACTCCAGTCTGAGCCCCGCAACGCCCCCCGACTCCAGTCTGAGCCCCGCAACGCCCCCGACTCCAGTCTGAGCCCCGCAACGCCCCCGACTCCAGTCTGAGCCCCACAAGCCCCCCGACTCCAGTCTGAGCCCCGCAAGGCCCCCCGACTCCAGTCTGAGCCCCGCAAGCCCCCCGACTCCAGTCTGAGCCCCGCAAGGCCCCCCGACTCCAGTCTGAGCCCCGCAAGGCCCCCCGACTCCAGTCTGAGCCCCGCAAGGCCCCCCGACTCCAGTCTGAGCCCCAGCAAGGCCCCCCGACTCCAGTCTGAGCCCCGCAAGGCCCCCCCGACTCCAGTCTGAGCCCCAGCAACGGCCCCCCGACTCCAGTCTGAGCCCCACGCACACGCCCCCCCCCCCCCCCCCCCCCGACTCCGTTTGTTTCATCCTGAACACCATGATGCTGCTTTTTTCCGACTTGAGCCCCGTGACGCTGACCTGAGCTCCCCGACACCACTTTGACGTGACCTGAGCCCCCGACTCTGCTTTGATTGATCTGAGATCCTCCAATGGCTGAGGGGGGGCCCTGTCTTCTGCTGGTAAACACTAAATTAAGTTTTGTCATGCAGAAGCTTCAGATAGGTGAGTGACAGCTGCTCCATTTGTTCATTATATGTCGAGTGGCCCCCAAACACCCACTAGTCAGCCCCCAATACCATGACACAGGGACGCACTTTATACACTAGGGCCTCGTTCTTAATATGTGGACAGATTTGGTGGGCTGCTCTGCGGACCCTCGGCCCAGGCTTCGTTGTGGTACAGCGGGTAAGGTTCATGTATTGGCCTATTAATGGTGCGATAACTTGTCGTCATTCTATACCTTCTGTGACTTTGTCATTTCTTTAGAGATCTCTGCTTACTCTCAGTGAATAGAAATGCCAGGTTTTCTTCCTCTCTCATAATTTTCACTCCCTAATCTGAAGCGCCTGTCCTGCTGGCTCCGCTGAAGGTTTGTTACAGTGGATCGGTGTAGACATTCCTGCATGAATTCTCAAGGATCCTTTCTCCACAATGATACATTGTCACAAAAGTGATGAATGTGGGTGCAGGTGAGGAAGTTCTCATTCACTGACAGCACACAGTGATCTTGACAATACTGAGGACTTCCAAAACTTTTCATTAAAGCAGTAATTATTTTCGGGGCTCAGTGTCTGACACCCGCTGTCCTCGCTGGCTGCAGATGTGGCATCTGTTACTCTGGGATGTTTTCATTTTGGGGGGGGGTCACCCATTAAGTTTGTTATGTGGGTACCTGTCTGCTGTTTGGTCCCCCAGCCTTGTAGCCTGGGATGTGGCTTTTGCAATCACTTGTGATACTCATTCATACGTTGCGTAGCTCAGTGGCTGCGTAGTCTAACGAGTCCTAATTGGTCCATTTGTTTTTGTGATTGTTACCCCTTTGAAGTTGTAAGTAATATGTGACTGCTGCAGATGATTATTCTTGCATGTGTTGACTGAGGCCTCACCGGAGAAATGACAGAGCATCGTAAGTGACCGCAGTGGAGTTACTATGGTGAGTTACACATAAGCGTTAATGTTAGCGCCTTATTATAGTGGCCTAATCCAGCTGGGCACAAGGACATCACCAGGGTCAGGTGCGGTGAATTTTGGGTACAGGGGAAGCACATGCCACGCCAATTCATGGAAAATTATGTGCCGCTCATCTCTCATATTGTGGCTTTAAAACGCACGGCGTCAAAAAAGGGGGAATAGATGCCTGGGAATGCATAGGTGGCCAGCGTCAGGTGGTCACACGTCAAGTGGTCAGCGTCAAGGTGGTCACAGCGTCAAGGTGGTCCGCGTCAAGGTGTCACGTCAGGTGACAGCGTCAAGTGGTACAGCGTCAAGGTCCTGCACAAGGTCACTGCATCTGAAACGCACACATGTTATTTGGTAGAAAGATGTCTGAAGTGCCCACCTTGAAGAGTTATTCATAACGTTTGGGCAGAACGGTTGCGTGACCTGAGATAACTTGTCCAAAAGATACCGTAGTTGGTAACTTGAGGTTCATAAGGATCCAGCTCATGGGACCTCAGTGACCATGTGGACAGGGCTTGGAGTTACCTCGTAGCTCTTCATTCATTAATGCGCTGGTCAGAGATATCCGAGCGTTGTGCTCCTCCATCTCCGGCAGTGGCCGGTTCCAAAAGGGTGTTCTGTATCTGATAGTTTGGGGGTCCACTTTTGTGACCACCATCTACTGTAGGAACCAGGTCTGTGGAGTCAGTAAGCAAAACATCCGACTCTGACTCTTCAATTTCCCTGAATCTGAATCCAGCCAAAATGGACACTGACTCCACGACTCCGACTCCATAACCCTGGCTGGTGAAGTCAGTAAGCAAAACATCCAACTCCTCAATTTCCCTGTATCCGAACTCCACGACGCCGTCTCCACAGCCCTGGTAGGAACTTCTGCACTTCTAGATTTCACCACAAGGGGCGCATGTTGCCCATTATTACATCTGTTCAGTGTTTGTACTGAGCGTTAGACCCCTCCTGTATATTTGTGGCGACATGGGGTTAAGTGGGCATTTCTATTCCACTGGCCTGACTGTGTTTACAAAGACCACATGGATCGGGCCTCATCCAACTGATCACCCGCACTCCTTCCCCTTAGGCAGAACACTACTCAGACAACACAGGGTGAGGGAACCACACATTGGTAAGACTTTATTGGATCCCCAACAATCAAAGGCATGTAGTACGTTCCCAGCAAGAACACAAGATGGTACAAGCGACACAATGAGAAGATAAAGCAGCAAGCTTAGGAAGCTGACCGAGCACAGCAAGGTATGTAGCCAGGTGATCGAGGTGTCCCACCCTGGCAGGGAAGTAGTTTATGCTCTTCCAGCTGGATCCTTGAATCCTAGGATGACATTTTGTAGAAAATGAAGAACTTGGTGACAGAATCATGTCCCCTTTTATACCCTCAATTCACATTTCAGGGTATTGTGGGAGAAAGCTGTTCTCATTGGTCGGCATTTCAATCTGACTGCAACATTTTTCTCTAAATGATGTAGTCTGAAGGACTGAGGCAATCTACAAATTAAGATAGTGGGTCTCTGATCAGTCTGATAAGAAACAATGACTAACTCCTCTTGATTAATAAAAGTACAATACCTCTAATCTAACTAAAATAGTTAACCCCCAACACAAGTGGTCAAATTCTGTGTTGTCCCAATATTGATGTGGGTTTCTGGCTCCAGACACCGCTGGAGCTGAGAACAGCTGATCCAATATAGATGACCTAGGCTCGTCAGTAGCTTATTCCTGGACAGCTGCTCAAAAGGGAATCTGTCATTAGGTATATGTATTTGCTATGTAATCTGAATACAGCATGCTGCAGGGGTTAAAACACAGATTTCAAAAATGCATCTCTTACCAAGCTCTGTGCTCTTGTTCATTTGCAATGATTGTTTTAGCACCAGGAGATTATCATTGAATAGACTACATCAACTAGTCTGACCACGCCCCCTCCTGTGATGAGCAGCTCCCTCTCTATAGACATTGCTTTCTCAGCTCTGCTCCATTGCTAAATCTAAAAACTTTGCTTGTGTCAGATCGGCTGCAGCCAGTAATCTGTCATATATCGTTGGATTCAGGGTCTCTTTGTCTACATCATGTTGCGCTCAGGTGAGGTAGCAAAAAACAACTGACAGATTCCCTTTGAGTTCTGGATTGTCTGACTTGTAAAGGAAGAGGTTTGTTCTAATTAATTTCAACTGCTGTTTTGATCTGTTGCAGATTATTGGACTTTCTGGATTGTTTGAATTTCACATTATATCTAGATGTTTTTTTTGTTTTACTTTGTCTATAGCATTTCCTGCCTGTGGTGTTAGCAGACTGTGTGCCTGACTGGGGTTAGGAATTGTGCCCTGACTGGGGGGGTTAGGGGAACTGTGCGCCTTGACTGGGGGGTTAGTAGGACTGTGTGCCCTAATTGGGGAATAGGGGAACTGTGCGCCCCAACTGGGGAGGGTTAGTGGGACTGTGCGCCCTGACTGGGGGGGGGGTTGTGGACTGTGCGCCGTGACCGGGGGTGTTAGTAGGACTGTGCACCGTGACCGGGGGGCGGTTAGTAGAACTGTGCGCCCTGACTGGGGGGGTTAGTAGGACACTGTGCCCTGACTGGGGGTGGAGGAGGGCGGGCGGTTGGTGGTACTGTACGCCCTGACTGAAGGGGGCTCAGTGGGGCCGCGCGTGCCCTGACTGGGTGGGCTCGGTGGGGCCATGAGCCCTGACTGGGGGCTTTTGGGGGGCTGTGGACCCTGTGACCTGCCCGGCCGGGATGCCTTTCATTTTTGTCATACTGCATGCAGAGCGGTCGCCAGGAGCTAATTATAAACAGGGACATTGGCATGTAATGCCATGAGGGTTGTTGTGCCCATAAAGGTTGGCGTAGCAGCTCTGTGCTAGGTGTATGGGAGTTTGTATACGTATTTGTCGCCTCTTCTTTGTGTTGCCAGGAGGGCGATGTGTTCAGATCTGGAGAGGTGAAGGATGCCCGTGTCCCTGCACTTGCCACACTGGATGCCGTCAGATGGCATGGGGGGGGGGGGGGAACACCTCTTTAAGAAGATGGTGACACCCAGTTGTCTATTATAACATTTCCAGGAGGAATAACAGAGAATCTTTATGCAGAGTAAAACAAAATAGTTTACTAAAAAAAAAAAAGTGGTGAAATTTGTGGTGGCCATCAGTGTCTTTTAGATGTGGGCCTCCTGCACCCCCAGCTATGTGGACGGGGGAGCCCAAAGACCACCTGTGAGCTTTACTTGGTCAGCGAGAAAATGAGACAGTTTACTGATAACGTGCAGCGACTGAAAGCCTGAACATTTTACTACAACTGTGTCTAGTATAATATATTCAGGATCTGTTTTGATCTTCAGCCCTTTTTTGTTTTTAGTGGGTATTATTGTTTTTCAATTATGGTCAGCATTCTACCAGCACTATTAGTGCTGGAACATCCATTCCCTCCCTTCAACAAGCATTACTGCAAACTGTTTATGTGGGAAAGGGTAAGGGAAGGTGCTCACCAAGTTCTCTTTATGGCCGGTGGTGCCTGGAAAGGACGTACTGCAAGTCCACGATAATTGATGATAGAAATCCGGCACCAGACGTATCTCCTTATTTTCAAGCCTTTATTCCAAGTTTATCGTGGACGTGCAGTACGTCCTTTCCAGGCACCACCAGCCATAAAGAAAACTTGGTGAGCACCTTCCCTTACCCTTTGAAGAAGGACATTGTCCGAAACGCGTCCAGCGAGGACTGCGTTCCCATTTCATATGTTTGATTTTATACTCACCTAAAACTTGGAATAAAGGCTTGCCGGATTTCTATCATCAATTACTGCAAACTGTATCTATGGCTTGACTGTTCTGATCTGATCTTGTCTCTCTTTTATACCTGTATACAGTGAGACAGACAGGAGCATAAGAGCAGAGGGGCAAAGTCCCATCACTTCTTGTTGATGAACACAGACCCGCCCCCCCTGCTTCCCGTCGATGGACATAGACCGGCCCCCCGCTTCCCATCGATGGACATAGACCCGCCCCCCGCTTCTCATCGATGGATGCAGACCCGCCCCCCGATTCCCGTCGATGGACGCAGACCCGCCCCCCGCTTCCCGTCGATGGACATAGACCCGCCCCCCGCTTCCCGTCGATGGACATAGACCCGCCCCCCGCTTCCCGTCGATGGACATAGACCCGCCCCCCGCTTCCCGTCGATGGACGCAGACCCGCTTCCCGTCGATGGACGCAGACCCGCCCCCCGCTTCCCGTCGATGGACGCAGACCCGCCCCCCGCTTCCCGTCGATGGACGCAGACCCGCCCCCCGCTTCCCATCGATGGACGCAGACCCGCCCCCCCTCTTCCCATCGATGGACGCAGACCCGCCCCACGCTTCCCATCGATGGACGCAAGAACCGCCCCCTCTCCTGTCGATGGACTCAGACCCGCCCGCCGCTTCCTGTCGATGGATACAGTATCACCTTCCCTAACCCCCACCCTGCATCGGGTTCGATGGTCACAGACACAATCGTTTTCTGATAATTGCACAATGTAATCAGGCTGCAATCACCCAACAACCTAACAAAATTCTTACTCGTCAGGTGAAATGATTTTTAGTTTTGCTTATAGCTAATCATTCTCGGCATCGCATCGTCCTGTGTAACCAGAACCTGCTGCCATACTTCACAATGATCTTTACCAAATTATATATAAAGGGGCTGGTTTAGCAATTAAATTAATTTGAACAGGCCTCCAATAGTGAGACATTGAGGTCCGTGGAAGGGGTAGGAGCCCCGAAACGGAGATCCGTCATCTCTGCTGTCTCTGCACCCCCTCCCTTCTGAGTGGGACCCTGGAATGAGGGTACCCAAATAAAGCACCTTTTGAAACACGCCCGGTGAGTGCCGCTATCTTTTTTTCTTGTTATGCTATTATTGATGTGATATATAGCAGGCACCCAGAGGCGGTCAGCAATGCCCCACCTCGTATATACCCATATGATGAAAAAATAAGCACTTCTCCTAACTTACCAGTGCCCAGTGAACGGACTCTTTTTTGATTACCTCCAATAGTTAGGTTGTACTGTTTCAGACAGAGGGCTGGTGTGGAGATGTCATTGCTCATCTTTGGTGTGAACTTTGCTGAACACCCCTCCTCAAGGACCTTTAAATTCAGCTATTATTTCTTTAGCTGTCCAGCCTCTTTTATTAGTACCACTGCCCTGCTGCTGCCATATGACTGGACTCCTTGTGCTGACAACTACGGCTTGGCCTCGGCGTCCGTACTCCACTAATTGCAGGTTTCGCCACAATTACAGGTGGGATGCCTCCCTTTGTATTCTTAGTCCGCTGCCTTTGATCTGTTTTATAGTTTGTAAGTTATATGTCTGATATTAGGAGCGGCTTGTGACTCCCATCCTCCTCCTGAAGACTTGTGCGTCCCCATAAAGTACAGACCGATGATGAATTATCACGAGGATGATGGGCGTCTTTGGCCGACATTGAGTGTTGGTGACATGTGCGCACTACTGCTGCACCCACAGAGGACTGTCAGACCTCCAGTCTCAGGATCGTCTAGAAACCAGATCTCCCCACACTGAATACACATGCATTACTTAATCTTCTGCTTTTTATGACCTAACCCTAACACTTTAAGAGGAATCTGTTAGTAGGCTTTTGCTATGCAATCTGAAGGCAGCATGCTGTAGGGGGTTAACACACAGATTCCAGCGATAAGTCTGTTATCACACTTTGTGCTGTTGTTTGGCTGCAATGTTTGTTTTAGCTTCAGAAGATTATCATTGCTGGACTAGATCAGCTAGAGGTCAGCTAGTCTACCACACTTCCCTGCTGTGATTAGCAGCTCACTGTCCATAGACATTTATATATAGAGATCCCGATTCTCTTTAATGGTCCTTAAAAAAAATCTTATTTCAAAGTTGGGTGCTAGTTCCCGCACCCTGACGTACATATTCGTTATGCTCCCGTGGATGCAATCGACACACCTGCAAGATCAGCTGCAGTAGTGTAGCTGTAAGGCATTGCCCTGCTCTTGTGGGAAACTTAGATCTTGGCATTATGACCCTTAGTGTACCGTCACACCTGGTGATGTCAGCGGCGATTTTATAGGCGACGCTGGGGCGTGGCCTATCACCGCCGGCGTCGCCCAATGTGAATGGGCGAGGGTGACGCCTTTAAGTGGTCGCGTGGTTTCACAGCAGTGCTCTGAAACCAGGCAAGCCCTCTGGGGTGATGTGTACACATCACCCCATGTAAACTGGGGATGGCGATCTCACAGGCGATGGGAGCTGTAGGCTCCCATGTTACGGCATCGCCGCTTTGGTTTTTAGACACCCCAGCGGAGCCGCCTGTAAGATCGCCGGTGCGTCGCCGGAGGTGTCGCTGCATGTAAACATGCGACGCTGGCGGGGCGCCAAATACGTGTGCGCTCCCGCCCTTCGCCGCTGACATCTCCGCCGACGTCACCTGGTGTGACGTGGCCCGTATACTTACTGTCACACTTTTAATTTAAAGGGTTATTCTCATCTCCATAGATAGATATTATCGGATAGCGCTGGTAAGGACAAGCACTTTTGCACTTTACTGCTTATTAAAACTTGCTGCTATTCTTGAGATATTAACACTTTTCCTTACAGCTTGTTGCCTTGGAGACCGACCACCGCTGTTCTCTAAGCATGTAAGCGAGGCGCTGAGTGTGGCCTGGGATTAGGAGGTAGCAGCGCCCTCCAGGGATCTTGGCCAGTCTCAAATGAGTGCTTACAAGATCAATAGAAACAAACTTTCAAGCGTGCACAGGCTCGGCACCAGCACCCGGCATACCCAGGCAGGTGCCGAGGCCCTGAAGAAGTGAGCGGGCCCACTGCTGTCTGTGAGGGAAGCAGTGAAGAGCCCGATCACACACAGCTGCCCTACCTATCTCCCTCTCTTCTCTCCTGTTCTGCACTGATCTAGGTGACTGGTACACAGCAGGAGAAGAAGCTTACCGGGAGTTACATGGAGGATGAATGGCCTTCCAGTTTGTCATGTGACTGATCACATGACTGAAATTGAGGCCCTTGAAGTTGCTGCTGCTCAAGTATTGCAGCCTCCTGCAGGTCCCAGTGGCTCCTCTCCTGCTCTGCACCAATGCACAGAGCTGTGTGTGTAGTGTGCATGTATTGGGCATGTAGCTGTGTGTGTAGTGTGCATGTATTGGGCATGTAGCTGTGTGTGTAGTGTGCAGTATTGGGCATAATTGATTTGAATTTCCTCCCCTCCTGGGAGATTGTGTTGAAGCCGCTTTGTGTGGGAGTCCGGGACTCATGGTCAAGAACCTGCCGTGACGTGTTTCCCCTGACGTGAGGTCAGCTGACTGACACCCAGCATCACGTGACCGCAACAAAGGAAGCAAGTCGCAGGATCCGCACAGCATCACAAAACCACCGCAGGCTCGTACAGACACCTTTGTTGTGCTAGGACAGAACAACGTTAACGGGTGAGAGGCTGAAACACCCCCACTGTTTAATCTGTCCCCACTGGACTACCGGGTACTTCTCATTGCGCTTTCTATTTTTGTTTTCACATGTATTGGGCATGTAGCAGAGCTGTGTGTGTAGTTGGAATGTATTGGCCATGTAGCAGAGCTTTGTGTAGCTGTATGTTCATGTAGCAGAGCTCTGTGTGTAGTGTGCATGTACTGGGCATGTAGCAGAGCTGTGTGTGTATGTTCATGTAGCAGAGCTGTGTGTATCGGTATGCGCTTGTATTGGGCATGTAGTAGAGCTGTGTGTATGTACCTGTATGTTCATGTAGCACAGCTGTGTGTGTAGTGTGGATGTATTGGGCATGTTATTGAGCTGTTTGTGTAGTGTGCATCTGGCAGAGCTGTGCGTGTCTGTATGTGCATGTATTGGGCATGTAGCAGAGCTGTGTGTGTGTAATGTGCAAGTCGCATAGCTGTGAGTCTGGTGTGAATGTGGCAAAGCTATGCATGTCAAGTGTGCATGTAGCAGAGCTGTGTGCATAGTTTGCAAGTCGCAGTGCTGTGTGTCAAGCGTGCATGTAGTAGAGCTGTATGTGTCTACATGTATATGTAGCAGAGCCATCTAGGTCTGTGGATATATAGCAGAGCTGCATGTGTCTAAAGGGCCCGTTGCACGCTACGATATCGTTAATGATATTGTTGGTACAGCATGGCTTTTGGGGCGGTGAAACAACGTCTTAACAACATCATTGTGTGTGACACGTAGATACGACAAACGATAAGTCCACTGATCGTTGATCGGAGGTTTATGATAACCACCTTAAATCAGTCGTTGATTGTTTGTTCAACCTGCAGCATGGGTGTGTGTGACACCATAACGATGTCCTTTACGACTTCGCCTATTCAGAACTGGATGACGTAGGGGACCAAATGACTGCAAGTTTCGTTCGCTTGTCGCGGAGTCGTTGCTGCATCGTTCTCAATATCATTACATGTGACACCTCACTAGCGATCATTGAACGTTGTTCCAGCGATCTAGGTCAAGTTGGATCGTTGGTCGGATCGCTGAGACATTGAAGCGTGTAACGGGCCCTTTATATAGTTTGCAGAAAGACACTACAGATTTATTGCCTCCGTATTCTACCCTAGTGCATTAACATTTGTGTTAATGAACCCTCCGTTTTACACAACCAGGGAAACTTTAATTATTGTAAGAAATGTTTTCTTATTTCCATCTGTCTTATGGGGCAGATGTGCAGCAGTGCGGACAGAGTGTTTAAAGGGGCCCATGGAGACTCTTTCGCCCAGGGCCCACAAATATCTGGAGCCGGCCCTGGCTTTGCATGTTCTACTGTCTAGCATGCGTGGTCATTCTCCAAGGCAACGAGCTGTAAAGTACAGTGTAATATCTCAAAAATGACAGAAAATTTTGATAAGCAACAAAATTGAAAATTGCTTGTATTTACATGGAATGTCCAACTATATCCATTGATCAAGATAGGAATTAAAGTACCGTCACACACTTCAATTGTAATGAACGATGTTGTTAGCGATCAAATGCACGTGCGATTGCTAATAACATCGTTCACATCGCTAGTGAGCAATGTGGACCAGCGAGAACGATGGTAACCATGGTAAACATCAGGTTACTAGGCGCCGCGCGGTGCTTAGTAACCCGATGTTTACCATGGATACGAGCTCCCAGCATGGGCTGTGCGGCACTGGGAGCTCGTTCACCGTTGGTCTCCCGGCGTCACACGCAGGGATGTTGTGTGTCCAGCGGCCAACCAACGATGGATTTGAGGTCCTGTCCTTAAATCAAACAATGAACGATCAGCCGACTGATCGTTAGTAGTGTCACACGCAACGATGTCGTTTCGACATCATTCAAGCATCACTAAACACGTGACTTTTGAACGATATCAGCAGTGATATCGTTACGTGTGACGGTTACCTTAACATTGTCAGCATTTAGACAGAGTGCTTTCTTTGTCATCCTATTGCCGAAGGTTTGCTGGCCTTGCACACTGCTGCTATCTAGGTACACATTCTGCCCGTCCATTTTTGCAATCGCGAAGTTCTTGTTTGCGATTATCATCCCCAGCTGTGAAGTCTGTATACTCTCTTACTTCCCTGTGATCCCAGGCTGTAATGTCTGTATACTTTCTTCTCTGTAATCCCCGGCCGTAATGTCTGTATACTCTTACTTCCCTGTAATCCTCAGCTGTAATGTCTGTATACTTTCTTACTTCCCTGTGATCCCCGGCTGTAATGTCTGTATACTCTTACTTCCCTGTGATCCCTGGCTGTAATGTCTGTATACTTTCTTCCCTGTGATCCCTGGCTGTAATGTCTGTATACTCTCTTCCCTGTGATCCCCGGCTGTAATGTCTGTATACTCTCTTCCCTGTGATCCCCAGCTGTAATGTCTGTATATTCTCTTACTTCTCTGTGATTCCCGGCTGTAATGTCTGTATACTCTCTTACTTCCCTTTTATCCCTGGCTGTAATGTCTGTATACTCTCTTCCCTGTGATCCCCGGCTGTAATGTCTGTATACTCTCTTACTTTCCTGTGATCCCCAGCTGTAATGCCTGTATATTCTCTTACTTCTCTGTGATTCCCGGCTGTAATGTCTGTATACTCTCTTACTTCCCTTTTATCCCTGGCTGTAATGTCTGTATACTCTCTTCCCTGTGATCCCCAGCTGTAATGTCTGTATACTCTCTTACTTTCCTGTGATCCCCAGCTGTAATGCCTGTATATTCTCTTACTTCTCTGTGATTCCCGGCTGTAATGTCTGTATACTCTCTTACTTCCCTTTTATCCCTGGCTGTAATGTCTGTATACTCTCTTCCCTGTGATCCCCAGCTGTAATGTCTGTTATACTCTCTTACTTTCCTGTGATCCCCAGCTGTAATGTCTGTATATTCTCTTACTTCTCTGTGATTCCCGGCTGTAATGTCTGTATACTCTCTTACTTCCCTTTTATCCCTGGCTGTAATGTCTGTATACTCTCTTCCCTGTGATCCCTGGCTGTAATGTCTGTATACTCTCTTCCCTGTGATCCCCGGCTGTAATGTCTGTATACTCTCTTCCCTGTGATCCCCAGCTGTAATGTCTGTATACTCTCTTACTTTCCTGTGATCCCCAGCTGTAATGCCTGTATATTCTCTTACTTCTCTGTGATTCCCGGCTGTAATGTCTGTATACTCTCCTACTTCCCTTTTATCCCTGGCTGTAATGTCTGTATACTCTCTTCCCTGTGATCCCCAGCTGTAATGTCTGTATACTCTCTTACTTTCCTGTGATCCCCAGCTGTAATGCCTGTATATTATCTTACTTCTCTGTGATTCCCGGCTGTAATGTCTGTATACTCTCTTACTTCCCTTTTATCCCTGGCTGTAATGTCTGTATACTCTCTTCCCTGTGATCCCCAGCTGTAATGTCTGTATACTCTCTTACTTTCCTGTGATTCCCGGCTGTAATGTCTGTATACTCTCTTACTTCCCTTTTATCCCTGGCTGTAATGTCTGTATACTCTCTTCCCTGTGATCCCTGGCTGTAATGTCTGTATACTCTCTTCCCTGTGATCCCCGGCTGTAATGTCTGTATACTCTCTTCCCTGTGATCCCGGCTGTAATGTCTGTATACTCTGTTACTTCCCCCCTGCCCCGGAGCTGTGGTATATCTGACCTGTTCCTGCATGGTCAGACACATCCATTACAATGGCACACATTTATAAGAATATCTCGGGACAGGAAAATTTCTTTTTAACACATCTAATTGTGGAACTTTTATTATTGTAAGATCTATTAATTAAAATTTACAATTGTTTGTGGCACAACCCCTTTAATGTATTGTCAGGACTTGCTGGAAGTTGTAGTTGTTCAGCAGGAGGTGTCAGGAATTTACTTTAGTCTCATACCCCAGTCTTCCTCCGGACGGCTTCTGGTTAAGGATGTGCCAAATTTCTAAAACTGAGACCGTCTTATGTTGTCCTTGCAGCACAAACTGAAATTTCTGGCATTTATGCACCGTTGTAGCTTTAAATTCGCTCCAGTTTCTGATGTAAAGTGAATCTCGCTAAGTAATTCTGACTCCTGGGAATGGAGAGTTAATGTCTTGCCTCTTTTTGGAGAATGCCGAGGTGCCCGATCTCCCCACTTGTGCAGCTTTCTAGCAGACTGATGTATACTGGCGCTATGTCACTACGGAGGCTCGGCGCAGACACATGGGAGCAACACCGCATCTGTCACAAAGCACAATAGTGGGAGCGTGTCCGCCCAGTTACCAGCTATCATGCGGCCCATTCATCTGAATGAGAGCGGCTACATGGCATTGTCCATACAATAATGCTGTCACAGCGAAGCTTTACACGTCTGCCGGGCGTGCCCCGATGGGACAACGCTAGATTTGTCTGGTGTGGTTAGGAGGCTGTGGGGGAATGGAGCCTATTGTTGCCTGTCTGCGCCTGCATCAGATCACCCAGACGTGATAAGTAGGATTCCAGATCTTATCTTATTATGGAAAGAAAAGAAAAAAAAACAGCTTTCATATCAACCTTAGGATTCCCCTTTATTGAGGAAATATCTCTGCTTGCTGTTAGTGAATGCAAACATTCCTGAAACGTAACAAAAAATCAGCCGTGTGAGCAGGGTTGGGCTGGTGGAGTTTTTTGGGCTCCATGACATCCTTCGGGCTTGTACCCAGGCTGCGGATTTTGCTGCGCAAAAGTGCATAATCCATGAGCCAGCAAAGTCTATAGGATTTCTCAAGTGTTGCGCCCATGCTGCATTGTTTTCCGGTACAAATTTTGGTGCGGAAATATGTCATGTCGATTTGTGCAGTGGATTACTCAGTGTTTTTCCAGCCCTCCCACCCATAGAAAGCATAAAGAAATCCGCATGTGCAAGTCCACACCATTTCAACATCGTGGTTTTAGTGCTTTTTTTGGCACAAGGTGCAATTTTGGTGAGAAAAATCCACAAGCAAATAGTCAGCGTCAGCACATAGCATTTTTTTACCTTCCGCTGGTTTTAGAAGAATCGTCAGGATCCGAGCGTTCAGACCAAGAACAAGATGAGCTCTTAAAGAGGTTAAACATATATATCCACAGCATGAATGATAAATATATGATTGATGGAGGGGGCTGACTTCTTGGATCCCCTCCGATCACAAAGGGACTTCAGTCCTGTGTGAATGGAGCTTTAGTAAGCACGTGTGACCACTGAAGTGGTTGGCACACATACACTTCTCGTATCTCGAATATCAGCCCAAACCACAAGTGATTAAAAAGGGGATAAACGTTTATGGGAGAAAGCCCCCCAATCCATGTTTTTGGCCAGAAAGCCATTGGTCATCCAATTCCTACTATCTTAATAGGAAATACTGTGTTTCTGGTGCCTAATTGGAACACTACTGTTCACACTGAAGTTCGACATTCTCCTCTCCAGAAGTGGCTGATAACAGGGAACAATAGATCACACTCCACTGTGCAGCAAAGGTTTATTGATCAGCAGTTGCTGTTCTCCTAGAATGTGTTGTCAGATCTCTGGGGGTAATGATGGGTACATGCTGCCCGATGAGAGTGCTGATCTCAGAGCTCAGGCAGCCATAACCACTTCTGATGTGTGGGGCTCATCATTGTACTATTTGGGTAGTGGGTAAATCTCACCTATTTTTCAGCTAATATTTGTCAGAACAGTTCTGGAAAAATTGGACAGGATTATCAAATTTGACACCCCGTATCCCTGAGTGGAGAGGGCTGGCTGCTCATTTCAATAGCTAAACCAGACCCCATCTCTGTCTCTGCATTGTCTGTGAAAGAGGTTTATCTATTGAAATGAGCAGTCAGCCAGCCCCTCCACTCACAGAACCGGTGAATCAAATTTGCCCAGATTGTCCAATTTTTCCCATACCACTATCAGCTAATTTACTGTGTCCCGGGATGATAACTACTTAGCAAAACCCTAAACCACAAATGGACATTTTCGGTCAGAATCTAGAAGCCAACTTTAATGTTGGTTAGTATAAGCTTTGGTCACATGCCGATGCAGCAAACGCAGGATCAAAGGCAGCTCTGCTGGGACCCGTGGACCTGAGAAGCTACCAGAGGAGTGGGACACCCAGCAATTCAATTATGAGTTATGTTTTACTTTAAGCTTGACAGCCCCTTTAAGGCAAATGCTACATGGCATTTGGTTATGTCAAAAAGATGGGATGGCCACATCTGCATTTGGCAATATGATCACTATAGTAAGGCCACTTGCATACTTTGTATTTTTGGTAAGTTTTTTACCTCAGCATATATAAGGTGATGTGCACACGGTGAGTATTAGGTGAGTTTTGTACCTCAGTATATGCAAGGCCACGTGCACACGTATATTTGGTGAGTTTTTACCTCAGTATATGTAATGCCTCGTGCACACGGTGAGATTAGGTGTTTTGTACCTCAGTATTTGTAAGACTTGTGCACACGTTATGTATTTGATGTTTTTCACCTCAGTATATGTAAGGCCTTGTGCACTTGTTGTGTATTTGGTGAGTTTTTACCTCCGTATTTGTAAGGCCTCGTGCACATGTTGTGTATTTGGTGAGTTTTTACCTCAGTATTTGTAAGGCCTCGTGCACATGTTGTGTATTTGGTGAGTTTTTACCTCAGTATTTGTAAGGCCTTGTGCACACGTTGTGTATTTGGTGAGTTTTTACCTCAGTATTTGTAAGGCCCGTGCACATGTTGTGTATTTGGTGAGTTTTTACCTCAGTATTTGTAAGGCCTTGTGCACACGTTGTGTATTTGGTGAGTTTTTACCTCAGTATATGTAAGGCATCGTGCACACATTGTGTATTTGGTGAGTTTTTACCTCAGTATTTGTAAGGCCACGTGCACACGTTGTGTATTTGGTGAGTTTTTACCTCAGTATTTGTAAGGCCTCATGCACACGTTGAGTATGTCGTGAATTTTTTTACTTCAGTATTTGTACAAATATTGAGGTAAAAATAAGACCATACACGGTGTGCATGTGGCCTAAAAGCCTGATACGATTCCCGGGTGTCTGCCTGATGATGCAGGTTTGCTGGCTGAGGCCTGGGGACAATGCCTGTGGTTAGCTGCCCACTGTCTGGGCACAGGCTGCTCCGTACGCAGCGGCTCTGGCAGCGGTTGCCAGCGCCTGACTCCACACATGTTGCCTTCTTTTGTTTACAGTCCTGATCCTGGCAGCCTGCCAGCCGGCCCCTGATGTCGGAGCCATGTGATTTTCAGTCGGAGCTTTGGGTCTTTGTTTGGAATGAAATGGCAGCTTCCTGCATCTGTCGTCTGCGGATATTCCTGCTGGGAGAAGGATGGTTAGAAAACCTGCTAAACATCTGCTGAATACGCTCCTCGGTGATGGGCAATCGCTTACGTGGCACCTCCCTACATGGTGGCGTTACCACATGTACTGCAGTGTTTTCTATAGCCTGTCCAGTAAGAGGTGTTGTTTATGGCAGCCTGTAGTCTGTCAGTTTACTACAACCCGCCAATGTGATCTGCTTCCCCCCCCTGTATTCAGCTCCCGTCATTCCCAGCACACGGCCATACTTTGCCGATCCGACCTGTTGGAAGAGCTCTTCACTTATAGGTTAGATAAAATGGGTCAGTACCGAGTTAGTACAAACTGATTCATATGTCGCTGTCCATCACAACGACAGCGGTCAGCGGCCTCTGGACAGGAACGTGATCTGCCGCGGTTCCTCGACGGTACATGTGCATCACAATGATGTCGTGCCATGGCGGAAACTTTCACTGCTTTATTCCACCAAAGACCTTAGCCACTAATTTCTTTACCATTTCAGTGCTGTATTGCGGTATTATTTAAGACAAAAAAGTCTGTTTTATTTCTGCATTGAATGAATATGTTCAATGTTTTCTTTTGGTAGCAGGTATTTTTATTTTGATGCTTTACGGTAGTTATTTGTGCATTGTATGGCAGTACTCTGGTAACACATGCCTGTGTAATTAATTATACAATGGGAGCAACTATCTAAAGTGATGGCAAAGGGTCTTATTTGTACTTTTTACCCTGTTTTGCTTTTCAGACATAAAAACGGTCCTGGGTATGTAGAAATATATTTGTCCGTGCCACATCTGCATTTGGAGACAGATTATTACATATTTTTTCTTACAGCCAATAATAAGAATATTAAAGATTTTGTATTGACGATCACTATCTCATTAAGAAGCCGCTCGCGCCCCCATTGATCGGCTGATTGCCTGCAGTTTGCCGTCTCTAAACCCCCAGTAATAGGCTGGTCATACCACTCCTATACAGCTATCTCTGTGGGTGAATTGTGGTATTACACGGCTTTTTGGACAGGCCACATCCGCTTTTTATCAGCCCTCTTTCTCCCCGAATAGCAGACTTTGTATGATGTCTATATATCTGGTAGGAAATTTAACTTTAATCTGTTTTTGGTCTCTCCATCTTAACCATCCCCTATTTTTCCACATCCTTACACCATCCCCACCAAAAAAGAAAAAAAAAAGTTCTTATTAAATTTTCCAAGCTTCTCCTGCCAATTGAGCGCTGAACTATGAACAACACTCAAATGATACATGGATAGTTTCTATGAACTACATGACTTTTTGTTTTTCACAGGCCTATTCACTTTAATTGGGCGCGTTTGATCCGCAATTTAGATTAAAAAAACACATAATCTATTTTTAGGAGACAGCAGGCCCAAATATATTGACATTCACTAGGTATTCTGAAGTAGTCAAGGTTCTGCTCTTGCTTTACACTGCAGCACTTCTGATAGTTATCTGTTGTGTAGGTGGGAGAGGGTCTCTGTAAAGGCTCCATTACACTGCACAACATGGTTAACGATATCGCTTAAACGTCACGGATTTGGAATCGTTCAAGCGACATCGATTACGACCTGTTGCGTGTGACTCTGCAAAGTTGTAACAATAAATCATTGGATCGCTGATTGCAGGTTTGAGAACATTTTCTCAAACCTCACGATCAACGATCAGCCAACCTGCTATATCCTTGTGTTTGACACCGCGATAACAATGTCGTTTACAACTTCGCCCATACACAGCAATGAGCAGGGATCGTTCACTTGGTTGTGCGAGCGATACCTGCTCACAACATCGTTGGTGAGTTGTCCACGATATCACGATGTGTGTCATCTCACCAACAATGACAAAACGATGTCTGAAATGACCGCACGCCCACGAGATTTTCCGGACATCGTTCCAACGTCATGCCGTGTAGCGGGGCCTTAGAGGCATCCTAATGTTTAGCATGTATGGAAGGTTCAATTGGCCTGGTAGATCATACAACAGGCTATGGGCACTGAACGGTATAAACAGAAGGGTGGCTAACTACGCTGGTACTGCGGACCCTCCTTTCTCACCATTGGGGAGGGTCCTAGGAATTGGACCCCTACAGTCCTAAAGTAATGACATTTCCTAGCGAATATTAAGTGATACCTTACTCCTTTGAGAGAGCAATTCCCCTGTAATATGTTGATGGGCCTGGAGGCCCTGCTCTACTGGTTGACTTTGATGCTCAGGAGGCCCTGCCCTTTTGGCGGCCCTGATCCTCGGAGGCCCGGCCCTTTTGGCGGCCCTGATCCTCGGCGAGGCCCGGCCCTTTTGGCGGCCCTGATCCTCGGCCAGGCCCGGCCCTTTTGGCGGCCCTGATCCTCGGCGAGGCCCGGCCCTTTTGGCGGCCCTGATCCTCGGCGAGGCCCGGCCCTTTTGGCGGCCCTGATCCTCGGCGAGGCCCGGCCCTTTTGGCGGCCCTGATCCTCGGCGAGGCCCGGCCCTTTTGGCGGCCCTGATCCTCGGCGAGGCCCGGCCCTTTTGGCGGCCCGGATCCTCGGCGAGGCCCGGCCCTTTTGGCGGCCCTGATCCTCGGCAGGCCCGCCCCTCCTGGCGGCCCTGATCCTCGGCAGGCCCGGCCCTCCTGGCGGCCCTGATCCTCGGCAGGCCCGGCCCTCCTGGCGGCCCTGATCCTCGGCAGGCCCGGCCCTCCTGGCGGCCCTGATCCTCGGCAGGCCCGGCCCTCCTGGCGGCCCTGATCCTCGGCAGGCCCGGCCCATTTTGGAGGGATTGTCCTTTTTGGGTCTTGCCCTCATGCCCCATGATTTTTGCTGTACATGTGATATATCTTGTCCTGAGTCATGCCGTGTCCTTCCATGAAATGCGGCACATGATGGCCAGTTGTGGCCGCTCTGTCTAGACTGGTCTCTTCACCGCTTTTCTTTGTCGTGAGACTCTTTGGCGTCTTGTGCCGAGCTGTAATCTTCAGCCTGTTCCCAGGCAACATCCGCAGACCTCTAAGACGGCTGCTTACTCGGATGATTATTACCTGGCTCTCGTCCCTGCTCACATCCACAAAGCTTGACCTCACGTATCCCAATCCACCCCCTCCTACTTGACAGAATAATGTGCGTATTTCTATGTACACAGGAAAATGCTCAATCTCTACTATTGTAAGAATTGTCCCCGTCCCTAACGATTCAATCTTCCCGTTTCAGGTAATTAATTTAGAAGCTATTTGTGATGGGGAATATGTGAAATCTCGTAGACAGCCTAAGGGGTATATAGGAAAAGGATCCAGGGGTATACTCAAGAGCTGCATGCACAATTCTGCTGGCCTTAGAGTACCAGTCCCTACTTGTTCAGTGTCTCCACAGTGATTGCTCTAGGAATTTGCCTTTTAGGGAGTTTTTCTTAGAAGTAACTAGTCCTTAGGATATAAAATCAATATTAGATTGATGGAGCTCAGTGAACCTCAGCACCTTGGATCAGCAGATCTGTGTAGGTGCCGGTAGTCAAAGTGCCACACCTCGTACTGTGTAATGGGGGATCTTGTGGTACCACCATGAGCAAACCACAATGTACAGAGCTGTGCCACTTCGGTGCACAATGGTGCCTTAAAAGGGTTGTCCCCACTTTAAAACCTTAATAGGCCCCTGTGGTGTAAGGGAAACCGGTGCCACCCCTCCAACTTTAGTATTGTGTCCCTGTGTCCCCCGCCAAACTTCAAGCATCAACATGTGGCTGCTGAAGGGGGTGACAACTGCAGTCAATCTGTGGCCCCCGATCGGCTGCAGGTTGTACACTGTTTTTTCATGATGGGTTTAAAAAGTGGTTTTCAGTAGATAGAGGTAACTGGCCTGAGCATGCTGGTATACTGGGTGTACTGGGACTGACCACATACCTGGCATTCCTCTCATAGCTGCCATTGTACAGGACTTATTATTAGAAAACCCATTATCACGCCAGGTGTACTTTCAATTAAGTAGTTTGTTCTACAATGAGGTTTTTGGACACTTTATTTTTTACAGGTGAGGTATGTCAAATTAAAACCGCACTTGTACTTGTGTACAATATATATACTTAGTATTGCGGTACTTTTACTCTGTTTCCATATTTATTATTGCACCAGATAATTAGCCATTCTCTTATGGGATGTTTACATTGTGATGCTGTCAGCGGTTGGCTTTGGGCTGTGGCCCAGTGACAGCGATGTCGGTGCGCGGTTACATGGAGCCTCAGCTGTTTGGAGTACAGGTACAGAATAGGAAGTGGTGGGAGACCGACATCAATCACTGAACATAGAGCGGAATGCAGAGCTTCAGGACAAACCACCATTCATCAGAATGACAGGAATGTCCTTGGTATGGAAAGAAATCGACAACTGTCCTTACTGTGCACTGCTACGTCATACAACATTCACTACAGAGCAGTATTGTGCACAATTTCTATATATCTGGTTAGTTTATTAGTCATACAGTGTGCAAAACCGCATCTACGCTTATTAAAAATATATACCTACTATAATACTGCCCCTATATACAAGAATATAACTACTATAATACTGCCCCTATGTACAAGAATATAACTACTATAATACTGCCCCTATGTACAAGAATATAACTACTATGATACTGCTCCTATATACAGGAATATAACTACTATAATACTGCTCCTATGTACAAGAATATAACTACTATAATACTGCCCCTATGTACAAGAATATAACTACTATAATACTGCCCCTATATACAAGAATATAACTACTATAATACTGCCCCTATGTACAAGAATATAACTACTATGATACTGCCCCTATGTACAAGAATATAACTACTATAATACTGCCCCTATGTACAAGAATAAACTACTATAATACTGCTCCTATGTACAAGAATATAACTACTATAATACTGCTCCTATATACAAGAATATAACTACTATAATACTGCTATGTACAAGAATATAACTACTGAGATACTGCTCCTATGTACAAGAATATAACTACTATAATACTGCCCCTATGTACAAGAATATAACTACTATAATACTGCTCCTATGTACAAGAATATAACTACTATGATACTGCTCCTATGTACAAGAATATAACTACTATAATACTGTGAATATGTACAACAATATACCTACTATAATACTGCCCCTATGTACAACAATATACCTACTATAATACTGCCTCTATGTACAAGAATATAACTACTATAATACTGCCCCTATATACAAGAATATAACTACTATAATACTGCCTCTATGTACAAGAATATAACTACTATAATACTGCTCCTATCTATAAGAATATAACTACTATAATACTGCTCCTATGTACAAGAATATAACTACTATAATACTGCTCCTATGTACAAGAATATATCAACTATAATACTGCCCCTATGTACAAGAATATCACTATTATAATACTGCTCCTATGTACAAGAATATCACTACTATAATACTGCCCCTATATACAACAATATACCTACTATAATACTGCCCCTATGTGCAAGAATATAACTACTATAATACTGCCCCTATATACAAGAATATAACTACTATAATACTGCTCCTATATACAAGAATAGAACTACTATATTACTGCCTCTATGTACAAAATATAACTACTATGATACTGCTCCTATATACAGGAATATAACTACTATAATATTGCTCCTATGTACAAGAATATAACTACTATAATACTGCCCCTATATACAATAATATAACTACTATAATACTGCTCCTATGTACAAGAATATATCTACTATAATACTGCCCCTATGTACAAGAATATCACTATTATAATACTGCTCCTATGTACAAGAATATCACTACTATAATACTGCCCCTATGTACAAGAATATAACTACTATAATACTGCTCCTATGTACAAGAATATAACTACTATAATACTGCCCCTATGTACAAGAATATGACTACTATAATACTGCCCCTATGTACAAGAATATAACTACCGTACTATAATACTGCCCCTATGTACAAGAATATAACTACTATAATACTGCTCCTATGTACAAGAATATAACTACTATAATACTGCCCCTATGTACAAGAATATAACTACTATAATACTGCTCCTATGTACAAGAATATAACTACTATAATACTGCCCCTATGTACAAGAATATAACTACTATAATACTGCTCCTATGTACAAGAATATAACTACTATAATACTGCTCCTGAGTACAAGAATATAACTACTATAATACTGCTTCTATGTACAAGAATATAACTACTATAATACTGCCCCTATATACAAGAATAGAACTACTATATTACTGCCTCTATGTACAAAATATAACTACTATGATACTGCTCCTATATACAGGAATATAACTACTATAATACTGCTCCTATGTACAAGAATATAACTACTATAATACTGCCCCTATGTACAAGAATATAACTACTATAATACTGCTCCTATGTACAAGAATATAACTACTATAATACTGCCCCTATGTACAATAATATAACTACTATAATACTGCTCCTGAGTACAAGAATATAACTACTATAATACTGCTTCTATGTACAAGAATATAACTACTATAATACTGCCCCTATGTACAAGAATATAACTACTATAATACTGCCCCTATATACAAGAATATAACTACTATAATACTGCCCCTATGTACAAGAATATAACTACTATAATACTGCTCCTATGTACAAGAATATAACTACTATAGTACACAGGGGGGTAACTACAATAGGTGCAGCGGTTGTAATTGCACTCGGGCTCTGGAGCCTAGAGGGCCCCAAAAGTCCCCTTGGCCTATAGGAAAAGACCACTGCTAAAAAAGATTTGCAATAATTGGGGGCCTCTTTGGAGCTTTCACATCAGAGCCCATGAGCTTCAAGTTACGCCACTGATGGTGGGTTTACACGCCGCGATATCGGCGTCCAACTCCGACCCAACTCCGACAAAAAGTCACGTGGGTTGCGAGTTGGACCCGATATCGTGTGCGTGTTGTACGGTTCAACTCCCCGATATCGCAAGGCCGTTGCACCAGCATCGCAGCGTGTGACAGCCCAACTACGAAGTGTACGCTCACGTCACCCATTCACTCCCATGTTAACTGGTCGTTCCTGGGTTGGTGGGCGTACACATCGTAGTGACGTTGCATCCCGATATCGCGGCGTGTAAACTGGCGATGCGATGCAGGGAGAAACGTGCACTAAATGCGCTCTCCCGCGTCGTTGCCTCCGATATCGCCGCGATATCGGGACGTGTAACCCCACCATTATAGTACAATCTAGTATAATGTCCCTGGTGTCTGTGTTCTGGAGCAGGCACACCCCCTTATACGTGAACCTGTTTTATGTGATAATGAATCAGACGATCCGGTCTTGATCACCGACTCTCCGCACTTCTGGATTGTAATCCTATCGTCCACTTATCTAACAGGCTGGCTTTACCCTAATCCCTCCCGTCAGTATGTGGCCTTTTATAGTTGCCTTATATTAGTACGGCAGTGTGTGACGCGGCCAGTGATTCCCAGTATGAGAGGAGAGACACCAATTGTGCTCCACTAACCTACTGGCAATGTGTCATCAGGAAATGAGCCATTGTGTAAATCAAGTCCTTGTTAAATCTATTTGTAAGGGAAATTATAACATTAGTAATATAACATTAGATTCATTTTGCCATTAACCTGATTAACAATGAACAAAAGAATATTCATGTACTGTAAGGACATATTCACACAGTGAGTTTTTGATCAGTTTTTTTGTGCTGAGCTTTTGTTGAATTTTCTGCAGCTAAACTGCTGGATCTGTTTTTGCAAACAAAAAAGAAAAATATCATCTGTTTTTGATGCTGCATTTTTTTCACCAGTAACCATTGTTTCAAGGGAAATTAAGGACCAGAAAAAACAGGCCACCAATTGACGCTCATTCTTTTTCTGGATGCGTTTTCTGCCCCAATAGTGGACCAGTAATAAACGCAGCGTCTGCACAGTATTTCTGAAAACTGATTGACTTTGCTGGACATCACAGAATATGATCCTTTTTCCATGCTAAAATGACCCCAAAAAATAAATAAGAAACCCACTCATTACTTTTTTTCCGTGGTTTTTCATAAAGTTTTTTGCAAATTTTTAAAAGCGGTTATTTCCAGCAACAGAAAAAGTTCTGTGATCTCCGAAATCTCCTGCACTCAATTGGTTTTTGTTTATGGCTGAAATGGAAAACTCCTGTCTTTTTGATAGAAGCAGTATGTCAATTATTTGTATTTTTTTCACCATTGAATGCAACGAGAAACAGCAAAATCGCAACTGCTGCGTTTTTGCTGCTTTTGTGATGAATAAGGCCCCTTTCACCTCAGCGCTCTGCTGATGTTTGCAGTAGATACAGCAGGTGGCGCTGCATCTGCCGGATCGGCCGTGTAACGGCCGACTTGCGGCCCGGATCCAGCAAGCCCCATGCATTGTCTATTGGGCTTGCGGTCCAGTGCGGCAAGTGCGGTTACGCCAGATGCGTCAGATCCGGCACTTGCAGCCACGAAAATGAATCGCTGCTTGCAGCTTTTTTTTCGTGGCCACAAGTGCCGGATCCAGCCGATCCGGCGTAACCGCACTTGCCGCACCAGACCTCAAGCCCCATAGAGAATGCATGGGGCTTGCTGGACCGGCGCAGCAAGTGCGGCCGTTAGGCGGCAGATGCTGTGGATCTGCTGGACATTAGCAAAACACTGATGTGAAAGGCCCCTAACACTAACTTTATTTAAAGTGAATCTGTCAGGTCAAAAATCCATATGTAACTGCTATCATTTTCTAATTCCTTTCACTAAACTGTAAAATAAGATTCATTCCATCTGTGAATCACAGTGCCTGGGCAGACCTTTTAAAAACATGTAAAATCATTATTGTACCATTTGTAATTTCCTTACTATAAGCATTTTCACACCCTGGAGCTGGTACATTAGTCCTCTCCATTATATTCACAGCCAAATAGTCCGGCTGCTGTATGTGTTATTTAAATATACACACCCACGCAAGCTAGTGTTTTGTTCCTCCCCTCTGTGCTTGGAAGAGTGGCGGTATATTGTCCTGCACTGTGTGCTATCTGTAAGGATACCTTTACACGTCGCAACATTGCATGCAATTTCACTTGCAACTTACTGGTTGCAGTGAAATCATGGACACATTGTTCCATTTGTGTACGGCAACAAAATAGAACAATGTGTCCATGATTTCACTGCAACCAGTAAGTTGCAAGTGAAATTGCATGCAATGTTGCTACGTGTAAAGGTGCCCTAAGAGATATCTATTATATGAACGACATGTAATGTGTATCTGCTGAGCAAATGATCAAATGTTCTTATCACATAGGAATATCTCAGACTGCACACACTGCAGACATGCCTCATACACACAATGTCATGAAGAGCTCAGAGTACCAGCTAAGCACACACCTCCTCCCCCTCTTTTCTGCTCTGTCTGCAGACTCTGCAATGAACCACACAGCATACAGATCCAGAGGACAGTGTAATGATGCATGAATATTCATTCCTTGGGGAGTCAGCAGCAGAGCGCTCACTGTGATTGACAGATGGAATTAATCTTTCATTTTACAGTTTACAGAGGATAGGAGGGAAATATAAGTAATAGAAATACATTA
Organism: Allobates femoralis; assembly: GCA_033576535.1. NCBI lineage: Eukaryota > Metazoa > Chordata > Amphibia > Anura > Aromobatidae > Allobates > Allobates femoralis. Next base: position 830,158,465 of record JARQOC010000003.1, on the reverse strand, counting down.
ATAGAACAAACTTAGAGAAAGGAATTAGAAAATGACAACAGTTAAATATGAATTTTCTACTCAAAATTGAAAGCAGCATCTCAGGGGTTAAACAGCCACAGTCAGTGTCAACACTGTTTGTGACTGATGCAGCGAGGTGGCAGCTGTAGGGTACAGCCGACAGTTGCTGCATTTTCACCCATGGGGGGTATCCACATATGTATCAGTCTAAAACTTACTAATATAAGTTTTTGGTCCCTGAATGCTCGGCCTTTTGGAGATCCTTGTGACGGTCGGACACCAGTGTGTATTTTGTGGATTCCTCACCCCGTGTGTTTGGTGAGTGGTGAGCAGCACGTTGTGTATCTGGAGTGCTGTGTGCCTGAGGTGTTGTGTATCCCGCTTACGCACTGGGTGGGGGATTGATTTATAGCGCCCATAGCAGAGGATCACTGCAGGGTTGAGTGAGAGATGGATGATTTTACTGAGAAACGTGTATTAATTTTTTTCTATACAGTATTTTCATACAATTTTGGCCCTAATATTAACCACCCTTTTTCTTCTCTTGACATGGGCATTAGCGACTGTAGACCGACCTAGACTTTGTTTTATTCATTGTGCGTGAAGCGAGAGGTGGAGGTCATTGTACAGAAGGAGAAAGTGAGCTGTGACATCACCTATTGTGAATGGTGGATCCTGTGTTATCTACTGTATATAGAGGTGTTATCAGTCATTGTACAGGAGGAGGAGGTGAGCTGTGATATCACCTATTGTGAATGGTGGATCCTGTGTTATCTACTGTATATAGAGGTGTTATCAGTCATTGTACAGGAAGAGGAGGTGAGCTGTGATATCACCTATTGTGAATAGTGGATCCTGCATCTACTGTATATAGAGGTGTTATCAGTCATTGTACAGGAGGAGGAGGTGAGCTGTGATATCGCCTATTGTGAATGGTGGATCCTGTGTCATCTACTGTATATAGAGGTGTTATCAGTCATTGTACAGAAGGAGAAAGTGAGCTGTGACATCACCTATTGTGAATGGTGGATCCTGTGTCATCTACTGTATATAGAGGTGTTATCAGTCATTGTACAGGAAGAGGAGGTGAGCTGTGATATCACCTATTGTGAATAGTGGATCCTGCATCTACTGTTTATAGAGGTGTTATCAGTCATTGTACAGGAGGAGGAGGTGAGCTGTGATATCGCCTATTGTGAATGGTGGATCCTGTGTTATCTACTGTATATAGAGGTGTTATCAGTCATTGTACAGGAGGAGGAGGTGAGCTGTGATATCATCTATTGTGAATGGTGGATCCTGTGTTATCTACTGTATATAGAGGTGTTATCAGTCATTGTACAGGAGGAGGAGGTGAGCTGTGATATCACCTATTGTGAATGGTGGATCCTGTGTCATCTACTGTATATAGAGGTGTTATCAGTCATTGTACAGGAAGAGGAGGTGAGCTGTGATATCACCTATTGTGAATAGTGGATCCTGCATCTACTGTTTATAGAGGTGTTATCAGTCATTGTACAGGAGGAGGAGGTGAGCTGTGATATCGCCTATTGTGAATGGTGGATCCTGTGTTATCTACTGTATATAGAGGTGTTATCAGTCATTGTACAGGAGGAGGTGAGCTGTGATATCACCTATTGTGAATGGTGGATCCTGTTATCTACTGTATATAGAGGTGTTATCAGTCATTGTACAGGAGGAGGTGAGCTGTGATATCACCTATTGTGAATGGTGGATCCTGTGTTATCTACTGTATATAGAGGTGTTATCAGTCATTGTACAGGAGGAGGAGGTGAGCTGTAACATCACCTATAGTGAATGGTGGATCCTGTTATCTACTGTATATAGAGGTGTTATCAGTCATTGTACAGGAGGAGGTGAGCTGTGATATCACCTATTGTGAATGGTGGATCCTGTGTTATCTACTGTATATAGAGGTGTTCTCAGTCATTGTATAGGAGGAGGTGAGCTGTGATATCATCTATTGTGAATGGTAGATCCTGTGTTAACTACTATATATACAGGTGTTATCAGTCATTGTACAGGAGGAGGAGGTGAGCTGTGATATCACCTATTGTAAATGGTGGATCCTGTTATCTACTGCAGTGTTTCCCAACTCCAGTCCTCAAGGCACACCAACAGGTCATGTTTTCAGGATTTCCTTATCATTAGACAGATGATGGAATTATCCCCTGTGCAAGTGATTAAATTATCACCTATGCAATCCTAAGGAAATCCTGAAAACATGACCTGTTGGTGTGCCTTGAGGACTGGAGTTGGGAAACACTGATCTACTGTATATAGAGGTGTTATCAGTCATTGTACAGGAGGTGATCTGTGGTATCTTATATTGTGCTGTGCTCTGTATGTATATAGAGTGCCCTGTTCACAGTGTATACATTATCTCCAGACTTTCCCCAAATACTAATTACGGTAAGATTAAACTCCTGTCGGACCCATGGTTCTCAATCAGTCACATGGTGTTTATATGGTCTCGATCTGTGTTGTTTTTTTTCCAATTCTGTCCGTCTTTCTGAGCGTCATCCAACGTGTTAATTCCCCTCTGCAGTAATTTGTCATCATTACAGGTGCAGTGTGCCCCCTGTAACCTGTCACGTGGAGTTTACGGTTAATTTTCATCTTTTCTGCAGTTCTATCTGCAATTTGTTTCAGATTTTTTTTCTATACAAGAGATTGCAAAGCATTTTTGACTCATGGACGTTCACATGAACTTACGTGTTTGTTGCATGGTGAATATTACCCCACAGCTCGGTGTAATTTGCGGATTTCTATTTCGGTGCGTGCAAACTATTTGGTGAAATGTTATCCAATTTGGTCCTACTCTAATTCCGATTAACGGCCGTTCTGTCCCTGTCGAGTCCATACCTTTAATCGAGTGACCAACTTGTGTGTCTGATTGGAGCTGTTATTTTGGGAAGTTGTCATAGATATCATAGTAGAGGGGACCTAATATTTTATTTTGTTGATTAAGCTTCCAATTACTTTCCTTGATCATCCAATCACCTGTGTCTCTTCTATCTACGGAGAGGAAGTTTTCATGGCACAACCCCTTTAATAAAGAGAACGATCGACTTTAATTGCTGCTGATGGTTCACGTCACATTGTGTTTTGTTTTGTAGGGATGTCCTACACGAGGCTTGAGAAGGCGTGATGACCACCCTCATCATGGAGTGACCCTACCGGCCGATCACACGCAGATTCGCAGTCTGGGATAAAGGTGAGAGCTGTTTTGGGATCAGTCGGTCAGCCCCTGTCATAGATAATCCACCTAATCCACTCACATCCCTGCGTGCGCTTATTGCCTGTCCAGTACTAAATGCATCAGCGTGTATCGCACGTGTTCAGCTACAAGTCAGTGCGACGCTGCCACATGATGGCACCTGCAGTAGCAGGAGCACGGGCCAGGACGCTTTAATATTTCTTACATTAAATCCTTTAATGCGAAGATATTTGATCCATTTATGACTTCAGCAGTGAGAAGTCTTTCTGTGTCTGTGTCTTGCAGTGCATTGGGGTGTGTGGATGCACTTCCAGCTTCCCGGCCTTACACCATGTACACAGCCGTGTGCCGAAACCAAAGATCTGTCAATTAACCGGAGGAAAGTGACATGAGGCTGGGGAGCTGAAAGTGCAGCATCCGGCCGGCCCCAGTGTATTCAAGACACAGATATACAGAACTTCAAAACATATACTACAGGGTCATAAAGAGATCAGCTTGTGTTATCTTTTAAAGGACTACATTGACCTATGAATGATTCGGAGGAGATTGCAAAATTTTGACAGGCTCCCATTGAAGGAAAATGCTGTTAACGTCCAGATATGGGGTTAATCTGCTGGTTAGTAAATTTCTGAGCCGCCTTAGCGTTCACACTTATAGCCCTACTTCCAGAGAAAATGAATTTTATTCCTCCCAGCAGCCTCCAGCTTGCAGTTATAAAGGAGACAGCAGTGCGGGTTCATTCTCTGCACCACTGCTCAGCATTAGAGCGTGCTTTAAGTCAGTGCGGGGAGTGGTTACAGCTGCCCCTCTTGATTCACAGAGCGATGATTGAAGCTGCTCCTCCCCTATGACTGAAAGCTGAAGGCTGTCGGGAAAAATTAAGTTAATTTCCTCTCAGCAGCTGGGCTTTTAGCCCAACCACAGCATGACTTCAATATGCTAATAACCTGACGATTAACCCCATATCTGCAGGTTAATAACATTCTATACACGCCTATCTCCTGCACTGAGAGCCCCACTGCCGGGAGGAAATGTTTTTTTTTTTCCACCCAGCAGCCTCCAGCTTTCAGTTATAGGTAAGGCGCTGGCTTGGGCTCAGTTACCCTCTGTGTTTGGAGAGCGGTGGATGTAACTGTGCCACCAGCAGTGACTAACAGCTGCTCAGCATTAGAACTGCCTGTCAGTCAGTGCAAGAGGTGCGATTACAGCCGCCCTTCTCAATACAGAGGTCGGTGATTGAAGCCCGCGCTTCTTCGATGACTGAAAGCCGAAGGCTGCCGGGATAAATTAAGTTAATTTCCTCCCAGCAGCGGGGCTCTTAGCCTGACCACCTCATGGTTTCAATATGCTAATAATCTTCAGATTAACCCTTTATTTGCAGGTTAATAAGTCTGAACCTGCCCACTTAGAGCCACGCTGCTGGGAGGAAATTAACTAGCTGTATTCCTCCAGCCGGACTTAAGGCCCTGTCACACACAATGACGCACCAGCGATCCCAACAGCGATAATGACCTGCCGGGATCGCTGGAGCGTCGTTACCTGGTCGCTGGGGAGTTGTCAAACAGGCAGATCTCCCCAGCGATCAGGCTGTGGGAGCCACCTCCCACATCGCTGAAGGCAATGTTACCAGCGCTGCCTGTAAGCAGGGAGGACGCTTGTAACTATGATAAATACCGGGTATCTAGGCAGCGCGCGGTGCCTGGATACCTGGTGTTTACCATGGTTACCAGCCAGTGAGGTCACTGATCGCTGGTCTCTCGCTGTCACACGCAGCGATGCATGCTGACCAGCGGGAGACCAATGATCAAAAAATGACCCAGAGCACTTTGCAGCGATCAGCAACCTCACAGCAGGGGCCTGATCGCTGCTAGATGTCACACATAACGACATCGCTGTAGAGATCGTTGTACCGTCAATGATCTCTCTAACAATACCGTTATGTTTGACTGGGCCTTTAGGCTTTCAGTCAGAGAAGGCGCTGGCTCGGGCTCAGTCAATGCTCTGTGAATGGAGAGAGGTGGATGTAACTCTGCCCCCTGCAGTGACTGACAGTGGCTCATTATTAGAACCTGGCTGTCAGTCAATGCAGGGGTAATTAGAACTGACCCTGAACATGTGCCAGTGCCACCCCTATGATTGAAAGCCTAAGGATGCCAGGAGGGTTAAAGTTAATTTCTCACTGGCAGCGGACCCCCTAGTCCACCTGCTGAATGGCTTCAATATGCTAATAACCTACAGATTAACCCCATATCTATATGATGATAGTGTTATGAACTGCTCAGTTCCCACACTTACAGCCCCTTTGCCAAGACAAAATGAGCTGTATTCCTCCCACCTGCCTTCGGCTTTCAGTCAGAGGAGAGGCGCTGGTACAGTCACCTGTCTGTGTATAGTGAGCAGCAGCTGTAACCGCGCCCCAGCACTGACTGACAGCCGCTCAGCATTAGACTCGGCTGTCAGTGCAGGCACAATTACAACAGCTGCTCACTATACACAGAGCGGTGACTGAAGCCCTACTGGTGCCTCCCAGAAGACTGAAAGCTGGAGGCTGCCAGAAGCAATTAAGTTCATTTCCTCCTGGCAGCGGGGCTCTACACTGCTTTCTGCATGCTAAAAACCTGAAGATTAACCCTATATCTGCAAGATAATAGCATTTTTTTTTTCATGACAGGTTCCCCTTAAATAAGAAGATGGGCCCTAAACAGTTAATGAGTTCTGTTCCCAATACCCTTAGGATTTTTTTTTTTTATCAAAAAGGAAAATGGGCAGCGCATTACAGTGCCGGCAGTGTGATTGACATATAAAGGGGCTGTTCATGTTTGGAGCTTTTTTTTTTTTTTAATGCTTGCAGTTTGGGCTAAAATAATTTTTGCTCTTGAGTTTCATAGAAGAGGTTGCATCGCTTGCCTTCTCCCGCCTCTGGGTTGCAGTGTCTAATTGGGGTACTGAAAGAGTCATGAAAATCATTCAGATTGAATGATGGGAAAGTGTGTATCTTCCTTTGTCTGAGCTCCTCTCAGATGATTTCTGACCACAGACTATGTCACAGTTGAGTGTGCCGGGAAGTACAAGCCAAACGTCGAGATGTTTAATGAAACCCAGTTGTAAAAATGATTTATATCCCCGAATACAAGGGTTGAAGTAAAAAAAATGTAATGGTCTCCAAAGGTGGACATGCCCTTTAATCTGTGTGAAAAACTGCAGGAGAGATTGAACTGCTCTGCAGATTTTTGATAAATGTGGACCTACCCGTAAAGGTTTTTTTTTTTTCAACATTGAGAGTTATCACCTGTTCCTATCAGTGGGGATCCAATTTTTGAGACCTGCACCCACCTAAAAATGGCCCCTACAGTGATTTATTAGAGTGCAGCAGTGGTGGCACATGCCATGGCTCCATTTGTACTCTATGGAGTTACCGTAGATAGCGGAGTATCTCTGCCAGTCCCATAGTCGATGATTGAAGCGGTTTAGCGCATTCACAGCTATCTTCTTGGGATCAGCAGTCACTGTCTGATATACCACTATGTGCACCCACTGAGGTTCCGGCAGTATTACCGTGCCATTATATATCACAGCTATGTATATAATACTATAGTATTCTTCAGTGGCTGACTTCCCAGCAGCGCTCACTGTGGGGCTCATCTGGCCTTACTCACCCGCAGCGCTGACTGTGACCGGAGCAGTGTATGTGCTTCAATTGTGTCATTCTCATATATGTTTTAAGAGGGCGAAAAGAAACACAATGCTGACAGCAGGACGCTTCTTCCTCCTTGTAGAGATTTTATTATCTTTGACTCAGAGTTTCATGTCATGTCTTTGAGACTCTGCAGAATCCATGATCGAGTCTTCCGAATTTACCTGCATGTTCATCTTCTGCACTCAGTTTGTGCTAGTGATTTATATTGTGGGAATGCTGGTCCCCAAATAACAAGTAACAGACTAGAGAGTACAGCTCTGCAATGTATGTACACAGTGAGTGCAGCTCTGGAGTATAATACAGGAGGTAACTCAGGATCAGTAATGTAATGTATGTACACAGTGACTGCACTAGCAGAATAGTGTGTGCAGCTCTGCAGTATAATACAGGAGGTAACTCAGGATCAGTAATGTAATGTATGTACACAGTGACTGCACCAGCAGAATAGTGTGTGCAGCTCTGCAGTATAATACAGGAGGTAACTCAGGATCAGTAATGTAATGTATGTACACAGTGACTGCACCAGCAGAATAGTGAGTGCAGCTCTGCAGTATAATACAGGAGGTAACTCAGGATCAGTACAGGATCAGTAATGTAATGTATGTACACAGTGACTGCACCAGCAGAATAGTGAGTGCAGCTCTGGAGTATAATACAGGAGGTAACTCAGGATCAGTAATGTAATGTATGTACACAGTGACTGCACTAGCAGAATAGTGAGTACAGCTCTGGAGTATAATACAGGAGGTAACTCAGGACCAGTACAGGATCAGTAATGTAATGATTGTACACAGTACAAAAGGGTAGCCCCATAGATTGTCCGAATTTATAAATAGGGCCATAATGGTGTAAACGTATAAAAATAACATACAGAGCTACCGGCCCCAGCTTTTTCTTCTAGTAGGGAAGAATTATGCCATCACTACTACTATCAGTGGCAGTGGTTGTCTGCAGTGGTCACATTCTGTATGATCTGAATGGAAGGTGTAAAAGACTGTTTCTTCTGACTCAATCGGAATGTTACTCTGGCCATTGATTGGCTGCAGTGCTTACTTGACGCCCCCTACCTGTGGAGGAAGGTGAGACACCAGATTCTTTTGTGCAATGCTAGTTCTGTAAGTTTCCTCCCTGTCTTGGCCTCATGTCTATACAGGTTTATCACAGAACAATAGACTTTCTATTAGGTCAGATTAATCCTCCACCTACAATTATGAGATTACCTTGAAGAGATAACCTCTTTGCCTTTGCAGCAGGTTGTAAACTGAGATTAGTCTGCTCTACTATGCAGCGTGTTAATTGTTAACCCTTTGTGCTGATTGATCGAGTAGGAGAAAACACAAAACACCCAAAATATTCTATTCCGAAAACTGTGTGTTGGGTTCTATGGTCACCTCACATTGCAGTGTCACGTCTAATCATTGTTGTTGGGGTCACATTGAGACCTACAACCTTCAGCAACCGCCACTGACGATCAAGACCCGTTGGGTTTTTCCATGTAACACAGGCATCTAAGTGATAACACTGAAAGTTCTGTTCCTAAATCGCGTCAACTTCAATTTCTCTTCTGTCTCCCGTCAGTGTGCAGAAGTGATGGAGAACTCGTCCGTGGCCTCCGCCTCCTCCGAAGCCGGCAGCAGCCGATCCCAAGAGATCGAGGAGCTGGAAAGATTCATTGACAGCTACGTCCTGGAGTATCAGGTTCAGGGGCTGCTGACCGACAAGACCGAAGGCGATGGAGAAAGTGATAAAACCCCATCTAATGTTTGCCAGGTGAGAACATGACGCCGGCAGCCGGTGGAGCACCTCCAGGATTGATCATAGAATTGGAAAAAACAAACTATAAAACAAAAACATAAATCCCGTACACGCTATCAGTGGTGTAGCGTGGAGGCATTTCTCCTGAGCGCCGGATTCTATGGGAAAGTTTAACATTATTTTTCTACTCTAATGTTCCAGAACGTCTCTGAACTAATCCACTTTTTCTTGGAGTGATGCCCGGGCGTTTTCAGTGTCCACCTGACGATTGGCAGGATGACTAAGCTTTTTGCCTATGCAGAGCACAGTAGCCAAGTACTAGCTCATCTTGGCTGCTGCGCTTTGCATAGGCATGTGCTGCATTACTCTCTCCCGTAGCACTTTGCCTCTCGATTGCAATTATGTTGGACGAGAGACTGGGGACCCTCTAAGGGAGCTCTTCCAAATTTTTAAGTGTCCCCCCTTTAAAAAAAGAAAAAAAATATTTAATTTTATAGTCATTTTAAAAATGTTTTTAACTCTAACTAGGGCAATAAGTTACCTAAAAAAATGTAATAATAAAAAATTATACTTTTAGAACTATCATTTTTATTTGTAACTGTTGTCGCATTTCAGCAAAAAGCAGAATTCCCGTATACTGTGTGGCACCATCCACTCCACGCATACTGTGCGGCACCATCCGCTCTTCGTATACTGTGCGGTACAATCTGCTCTTTGTATACCATGGGGTGCCGTGCGCTGCCCGGGCGCCATGCGCTCGCCGGGTGCCGTGCACTCCCCGGGCGCCGTGCTCCCCTGTAAAATTAAAATTTCTTTTACTTTTTAGGTTTTTTTCTTATATAAGAGGATCAATATGCTCATATATTGCTGTTCATGTGACCTGTGTCCTTTTTTTATGCAGTGGACTGTGGAATGTAACGAACAATTGGATGTAAGCCGGACTTCACCAAAAAAGAAATCTCCTTCCCATACCCACAGCCAGGTAAGAATCCTCACTTCAGTAGGCTTTTCACAGGTGTTGGGCAGCTCAGCAGACCCGGGCCCCTTCTATTGTCAGTCACTGAAGTCTGAGTGCCTATGCTATCCAGGGTGTGACAACATTGTAATTGGAAGCCACAATGAGAACATAATATTAAAGGAGTACACAATATTTAGAAAAACATTGCTGCTGTCATCCAAGACCAGCATCACATCTTTCCATGGGTTGTTTGCTTTGTACCTCCATAGAACCGCACTGCAATACCGCGTACAACCTTTGTATAGGTGTGGCACAATTTTTGAAAGAAAGTGGTCATGCTATTTTTTTTAATGCAATTTTGAGATCCTTCACTGAAAAATTAAATTATATTTTTTTCCTGGCCTTCCTTATAAATGTACATGGGGGAAAAAAAATACCATAGAATACACAATTCAACATCATCATGAAACAGGTGGTGACCAGATCATGTCCAGTTTTCTGGAACTGAAAACTGTGGCTGCATGAAAAAAATATAACATTTACGTTGCATGGGAAGATGGGCTGGCTGTTTTCAAATTATCTATTTTAAAAACATAAATAAATGAAAACTTCTATTAGTCTTTCCCGTTATTCATTATGGAAATGTTTGACTGAGTAAATTAGCAGCTGGGTGTTAACATTTCTCAAAGGCTGAGCCTTGTGAGCGCTGATTAAACAGTATCAGACTGTCAGGGCACGTCCCCAACTTGTAAAACCCAATTGTAAAAATGTTTTCATACGTTTATAGGAGCAATAACAGGATTAGCGAAGAAATGTCCAAAAAAAAAATCCCAGGGTTCATAAACAATGTATTTGTTAAACTTTCCACAGGACAGTCTAAGCAGCCTCTTCTTATCTCAGCTCACCTGGCATTTCCATTATTAGATCAGATACTCAGGGTGGACAGCAGTGTGAGCAACCCTAATTTCTCCAGTATTAGATGAGATACACAATGTGGACAGCAGTGTGAGTAACCCCTTCTTACCTTTCCAGTACTGATGTCTCTAGCAGTGGATAAGCTATGCAGGGTTGATAAGTGTTAGCAGCCTCATCTTGCCTCAGCAACCCTGGTATCTCTAGTGTCAGTTCAGATAGGCATGGTGGTTAGCAGTGTGAGCAGCTTCTTTACTCAACATCCCTGGTATCTCCAGTAATAGATCAGATAGGGTGGACAGCAATGTGAGTGACAATGTCTTACTTTTTCACCCCTGGTATCTCCAGTCTTAGGCTGGCTTCACATTTGCATAAGCTGCGTTCCCATACGCAGTCAAACGCATGCGCACTGCGTTCCTATGTTTAACATAGGAACGCATAGTGCTTGCGTTTGCTGCGTTCGGGTGCGGATGCGGACGATATCTGCTCCTTCCGGTGTCCAGCGTCCGCACCCGGGACGCAGCCAGTTGCATTTTTTTGTGCGCTCGGGGACCTTGGAAAATCAGCAAGCGTCCCCAAGCGCACAAAACCTGCATTGTCTTCAATGGGTCCGCAGTGTTCTGCGCTTGACAGCGCAGGAGAACGCTGCCGACCCATTGAAAAATCTCCCGGTGGCCGCCGGTGATGTCACAGGAGCTCACCGATGGCCACCGGGAGATCAGCTGAGCCACTGCTGTCCTCTTCCTCCCCGCCGCTGGTAATCTGCCAGTGATGTCAGCGGGGAGAACAGCTGATGTGACAGCTGTTTGAATCTTCCCGCGCCGACATCTCCTCTCGGTGTCGGCGCGGGAAGATTCAAACAGCTGTCAGATCAGCTGTTCTCCCCGCCGACATGTCCCGGAGCTTACCGGCGGCCGGGAGGCGGAGATCTCTGGCGCTGATCTCCGCCCCCGGACACCACTGATTGGCTGCTGGGCTCCACAGTGATGTGTCCACAGGCGGACATTCTCCGCTGCGGACACATCATTTTGGCCCTGCTTTACACTGCGTTTGTGTCTGCATGCCATCAGCATGCAGACACAAACGCTAATGTGAAGCCAGCCTTAGATAGAATTTTCAGGGTGGACAGCAGAGTGAGCAACCCTTTTCTTACCTTAGCACCCCTGGTATCTCCAGTAGAAGAAGAGATATACAGGGTTGACAGCAGTGTGAGTAGCCTTTTCTTACCTTAGCGCTCCTGGTTATATACGGTATAAATTGAAATATACTGGGTGGACAGTAGTGTGAGTAGCCTCTTCTTTGATCAGCATTCCTGGTATCTCCAATAATAGATCATATAGACAGGGTGGACAGTAGTGGAGTGGCCTCTTTGTATCTCTGCAGATATACAGGAGGGTCAGGAGTGTGAGCAGCATCTTTTTACCTCTGCAGTCCTGGTATCTTCAATAGTAGATCAGATAGACAGGGTTAGCAGCATAAGGGACACCTTAAACTCCATTATCTGTGGCAGGTCTGCTGATGGAGCTGGGGATTACTGGGGACTGCCTGTAGCTTTAGGAGCTCTATAATAGTATATGTGTATATACTCCTGAATGTTCCTGGTGGTTTCTATAGACTCTTTGTCCAGGTTATTGATATGGTGAAACCAAACACCAGCAGGAGCTCTGTGTACATCTGCATGGCTGCGGATCCTGGGCGTTACTGAATTATTGTCAGAAGAAGAGTCCGTACTATGTACTCAGCCAAAGATATTGTCTCCATTGTGTCTTGCAGCTCCGCTTACAGATAGCTACAACATGATTAGTGTTTCCTGAAGTGTCAACATGATAACGGTTAATCAGGGGGTATCAAAAGTCGAGGACCCAATCCCCCAACCCACACCATGATACATTTTACCTGTGCAGATACAATGTTGCAAAATTCTCTGATAAGTGGAGAGGTTTCTGCTGCAGATCAGAGATCGTCTGAATTGGGTGCATTTGTAACAAACCCTCAGCTTGTGACGAATATTAAAGTCCCCATACAATCTATAGAGATGCCCGTCAGTGTTCGTTATGGCCCACAAAGCTCATGCTCACCTTGCATTGTGCTCTGCCCTATAGTCCTACCTTATGTGCACATGCTGAGTATTTCAATAGGAAAATGTTTGTTCCAAATTTGTATGTCGTGGCATAGGATCGCAATGAGTTTTTGATGCATTTGGGGTAGAAAAACCCTACAGAAAAAGCACCAAGAATTGCCACAGGGCCCTTTACCGTTACACACAGATATCGTGAACGATATCGTTACAACCTCACTGGTTTGGTGACGTTGCAGCGATGTCGAAAAGACATTGTTGTGTGTGACACGTATCAACGAAAAGTCGTTGATTCTAGATTTATGATCCTGTCCATAAATCTATCATTGGTCTCCCGCTGGGCGCCCAGCATCGGCGCGTGTGACAGAGGGAGACAATGAATGAGCTCCCAGCGCCGCACATCAAGCGCTGGGAGCTGGTAACCATGGCAAACAGCGGGTATCTTGGCAGCGCCCAGTTATCAGATGTATACCCTGGTTACCAGCCTTCTCCACTTACAGGCTGGTATCCAAGGTACACAGCGGGTAATTGGGGACTACGCTGTCCCTAGTTACCCGCTGTGTACCTTGGATACCAGCCTGTAAGCCGCATCGCACATCCCCTTAGTATGACAGCACACCTAAGATAAACCGGACCTGCCTATACTGCAGCATTGGGCTCTTTCATGAAGACTCCACTCTTCCCAGTAATTAGATAATTATATGTCAGCCTTTTGATTAAATATCCAGAAAAGGAATATAATGGAAATGTATGACCGCCACTTAGTGATCTTGTTCTCGTCAGTCTATGGCAGGGGTCTCAAACTCGGCTGGGTTGGTGGGCCGCACATAAAAAAATTTTTTTATCGGGGGCCGCATTGCTTGTAGGACTAAGGGTACCGTCACACTAGGTGACATCGCCGGAGATATCGCAGGCGACACACGGGAGCGCGCACATTTTTGGCACCCCGCCAGCATCGCGTGTTTAGACGCGGCGATACCTTCGGTGATGCTTTGGCGATGTTTCAGGCAATGTCGCTGTTGGGGTGTCTAGAAACCCCAGCCGGGATCCTGTAACATGGGAGCCTATGGCTCCCATCGCCTGTAACATCGCTATTCGCGATGTTACACAGGGCGATGCTTACACATCGCCTGAGAGTAGTTACCTGGTTTCACAGCAGTGCTGTGAAACCAGGCGACCACTCTGAGCCGATTTTTCGGTGCAAAATCGCCACTTTACACGGGGCGATGTCACCTGACATTTTTAGTAATACCAGATTTTTTGGTCAATGTAGTAACGTCCAAATCCTGATCCCCTTCTTGTAGTAATGTCCGCATCTTGGTCCCTTTCTTGTTGTAATGTCCCCATACTGGTCCCCATCCTGTTCGCCCTCTTGTACTAATATCCCCAACCTGATCCCCTTCTGTAGTAATGTCCCCCGTGCTGGTCCCTTTTTGTAATGATGACCCCCATACTGATCCCCTTTTGTAGTGATGTCACCATCCTGTCCCCCATGCTGGTCCCCTTTTGTAGTGATGTCCCCATCCTGGCCCCCATAGTGTAGTAATGTCCCCCATGCTGGACCTCTTTTTTAGTGATATCCCCAACCTGGTCTGCCTTCTTTTTACACACTCAGACATATTCACTCACAATCACACCCACTCACACATTAACTCACCCACACTCACACTCGCTCACACTCACTCATGTGGAACAAAAGGGGGGGAAAGCACAACCCATGAGCGGTACCTGGTGGTCTAGTGGGGGCGTCAATAACAGATACGGGGGGTTCGCATCTCACCTTTGGAGGTTCTGCAACCCTGCACAACCTCGGCGTATCGCAGTGGAAGGCTCCGGACTCCAGCGGTCGGGGTTTCCTCCATGAGCAGCTCCTTCTTCCAGACAGGTGACTCGAGCAGCCGATTTCCTGACCCTGTGCCGTTCTCAGCTACGTCACCGCAGGACCTTTGGATTCTGTTAGCGGTGACTTTGGCTCACAGCTGCTCCTGCTGCAACCCTAGGATGGGGATATGATATTTGTTCAGAAGTGTGAGATTATAACAGAAGCGCTAGAGCACAGGAGGCACACGTTTAATTACCTTTAATAAACCACAACGTGTTTCTCGTGTAGAGAGATTTTAGGAGTCCGAAAGGATTATTACAAGTAATTGACTAAAGTGTAAGATGTTTTTTATTTTTTTATTTATTTATTTTTTTCTCTTTTACTTTATTTAGCCATTTTGATGTTGGTTCTATGGGTGATTTAATGACAAATGAGCAATATTGTCCCATTGTTCAGGATGTGCTCTGTGGTCAGAGCACTTTGTCAGGGGTGGGCACAGTGCGGATTGAGCTATTTGGGAAATATGGGGGCCATACAGTGTGTTTAAGGAGACTATTTGGGGTTCATACTGTATAAAAGGAACTGTGTTCTCGATACTGTATATAGGGGCCATGTGAGAATCGTACAGTATATAGGGACTAATGCTATATATGGCTATGGTAAATCCATCGACACTATCTTGCATGTGTCTTCTATGCTTTTTACTTCAGCCTTTCTTGCTCATATTTCTGTACACAGGCCTCGCTCAGTGATTATGGTCAGATAGTAAGGCCATGTGGATGATTTTTATCTTTCGTTGCATAGTATCCTGAACCCAGAACCCGTGTCCTCTGTGGGAAAGCATTGACTTTACTGTGCTCGATTCGGGGAATGTGCTGTCTATCTGCTGATGTTGCTGCGGTGAACGGATCAATGACACATTAAAGTCACCTGTTAATTAATGTTGTAATTTAGAACCCAAGCCGCCATGAGAGCAGCGTGAGCAGCCATTTATTACTGTTGTGTAATAAACTTTCTATCCTGCGGGCATGTGACAAACCTGTGTATCTAATACAAGAGGGGACAGAGCGCCCCCTAGTGTCAGCAAGGCACCATCACTGGCTGCACATAACATTTTTATCTGCCCTTGTCTGTGACGCCTCTGTGTACGGCAGTGGTGTAACTTGAAGTTTATGGGCCCCGATGCGAAAGGTTCAACGGGGCCCCCAGTTATTGCAAATCTTTAATTACAATAGTTTTTTTTCTTTAGGGACTTTTGGGGTCCGGGTGCGATTTCACTCCCCGCATCTATTGTACTTAAGCCCCTGATGTCCGGACAACAGTGCTGATACTTCTGCTTCATTTGTGTCATTTTGTATATAAATATGATAATTAAAAAAAATATATATAATATGTATATAAAATATATATATAATATATTATTATATTATTATTATATAATAATAATAATATATAATATAATACACACACAACTTTTTAAAATAATGTGTTTTTTTTTTTTTTTTTTTATACTTCCCTTAGAATGGTAATAAGGACGGCGCTCTGGACATGCTCGGGACAGATATTTGGGCTGCAAGCACTTTTGATTCCATAAGGTGAGACCTGTTGCTTCGCGCCTCTTTGCTCGCTAGTCTTTCTCTACTATACAGTTGTGCTCAAAAACATTAGTTAAGCCCAAAATCTTTATAATTGTTTTTATTTCCAGCATTGGAAACATTGCACACTGTTTTCTAAATCAAAACATAAATGTGTATAATGTTCAAGTACTTTACAGAACATAAAAAATTATTTGTTCAAAAAAATAGCAGTGTATGCATTTGTCTTTAGAAAGCAAAACCGTAATTAACCAGTTAAATCATACTGCACTTTCCTGCTGCTCTCACACTTACTTCCAGATCTGCACATTATGCCTCATACATAATCACTGCCTCCCCCTCGCCTAACCTTTGAGACTTGGTTGCCATACAAATTAGTGTATAAAAAGCAAGCTGTTGTCATATTAGTGCTGGGATCTCCCGTATTTGTGATCACCAGCGCAGATAAAGCACATAGCTACGAGCAGCTGCCCCTGGGAACCCCAGTGGGTTTTTAAAATTGTTTAAATAATTTATAAAAAATGGCATGGACCGCCACCTTTCACCCTCAATTTTGATACTCAGCTAAGATAAAGCACACAGCTGGGGATTAGTATTCTCACTATGGAGAGGCACATAGGTATTGCCCCCTTGCGTAAGAATAGCAGCCAGCAGTCCCCCCAGATTTGTTTCGTCCAGTCGATACACCAAGTCTGGTACTTTTCCCAATTGCCCTCGTGCAGATTCATTCAGGGTAATAAGGGTTAATAACAGTGAATTGTCCGCTAACATTAAGCCCTGGATTATTGATGTACAGGTCTCAGAGACCCCCACAGTAAATGGTTAAAAACCACACACACACACACACACACACAAATACTTTATCGCTAATAATATTTATTCATTTATACAGTGCTATTAATTCCATAGCACTTTTATAACACTGTCCCCATTGGCGCTCACAATCTAAACATCCTATCGGTATGTCTTCGGAGTGTGGGAGGAAAGCGGACGAAACTCACACAAACATGGGGAGAACATACAAACTCCTTCCAGATGTCATCCTTAGTGGGAATTCAACCCAGGACCCCAGCGCTGCAAGGCTGCAGTGCTAACCACTAAACCACTGTGCCGCCCTTATTTAAAATGAAAAACACAGACCCCCTCTTTTTTATTACCCATTTATTAACCCCAAACATACCCTTAAAGCTCTGACGGTAATCCACAACACGAGGTTTCTCAGCTGTGCTACATTAAGACCTTCCGCCAAGCAGTGGCATTAAAGTGACAGATCAGCGCTATGTCCTGCATAGAATGACGGCTCTGACAGCCGCGCTTTGAGAGTGGTGACGTCAGTGAGGCTACAGCTGGAGTACCCAGTACCACATTCGGGTCAGGCAGAGGTCCGCATGGTCATCCTAACCAGTCTGTGACTATACAGCTTCATAAATGTTGAGCTGCGATGCTCTGCGTGTGTGAAAATTCTTCATGGCCAACAGGAATTTCTCAGTAATTTGTGTTATGGTTCGTCTTCTGTGGGATTGAGACGGACAGGCTAGCCTTCACTGAGACCTGGATGCTGTGTCCTCTAAATGGTTCCCTCCTTGAACTGCATTAGGTCTACACTAATCGTGTCATACCAGGGACCTCCCTCAGGTCCTGCGATTTTTGGAGACTCTCTGACCCAGCTGTGTAGACATCATCAGAGTCGCTCAGATTGTCTCCAGAGTCAAAGACCAGGCTGTTTTTTTTTTTTTTTGTTTTGTTTTTACTGTGACCGACATTCCAAAGATTCCGAATAGAAAAGTTATTAATTGTGTAGTACAAAGTTTTCTTATGTATAATTTCCTAATATTTTCCAAGCCCTCCACTTTATTGTTTATGCGGTAGACACAAGAGTGCTTGGCTCATCCTCATAGAGTAGTAATGGCAGGACTACAACTCCCAGAATACATAATGGTTGTAACTTTTCAACTGCCAGAGAGGCAATTGTAAGAATTCCCTGCAGTATTGTGATCTGAGATACAAAGAGCAACCAGCAGAATTGTAATATCAGCCCCAACCCAAAACAGCAGAAACAGTAACAAAACATTTACAAACTTGATCAACCTATTCTGCAAGTGTTAAATGTGATTTTTTTTTTTTTAATTTTTTTTTTATATAACCTTTTTTTTTTCTCTTTTCAGTGGAGCAACGTGGGACTTGCAGCCAGAGAAATTGGACTTTACCCAGTTTCACCGAAAGCTCCGAAATCCCCCAAAGCATCCGCTCCCTCAGATAGACCGAGAAGGGTCAGTATGTCTGTAGATTATTTTACAGCACAGTTTTGGTAAAATTAGTCCATTCTCCGCCCCCCTGACTAATCAGCAACCTTACCCCGTGATCTGTAGATCTTGCCTGATTGGCTGCTGTTTGTAAGCAGAAGCCCACCCTAAGTTTGGGCTCTACATGGGGGGCATGAACTGCCAGAGCAGTAATGAAAACGGAAGTGCCTCTCTTTTTGCATGCTTTCTACAGCTCTCTAGTTTCTAACTCTTTGATAATACTGGACATTAGTTTTTCCATAAAAAAAATGACCCTATAATGCATTTATCTTATGTTTTTTTTCAGGTTTGGTAAAGGCAAATGTGAAGATGGAGGAGATGAGATCAACCTCAATGACATAGAGAAGGTTCTCCCCACATGGCAGGTGAGACTTGTGCTCCAACACGGTTCTGCTCCATACATGATACGTAAAGGACATTCTTTTTTTTTTTTTTTACTTAAAGTGGAAATATTAGGTATGAAAAAAAAAAGTGATGGTATTAAACAAATTTTCTCAAATACATGTAATTAAAAAATCAGATGGTTTACCTGGGTATTACAGGGCTGAAAGTATTACTTTCACTTTATTAAAGTGTGCGTAAAATCTGGTTAGGGTTTGGCCTTTATGCTGTTTTGTCAACTGTGTTCTGTACAATGGGAGAGCAGGTTTCTTTATTTTACCCCCAAAAAAGTTTTAAACTTAGTGATATTTACCTCAAATCTATTTAGAAGTCTGAACTCGTGTATTATACAGCCAAGTTAGAGGAGGAAGACACAGCTGCTTCTAAAGGGTTGATCTGCTGGAGGAGGAAGCTGCTTCTAAAAGGTTAATTTGGAAAAGCAGGAATCGGCTGCCATTTTTCTGCCGAGGGCCATTTGGAAATTTCTACAAACCTTCGGGGGCCGTACAAAGTTATCAACCTGGAAATTACCCGCTGTATTTGGTTAAACAACTCACCCTACTGTGGTGGCTGGACTGCTTCTCTTTGGTGTGGGTGATATTCGTCATGTTGCTTCTCAACTGCTTTTCCAGGTTTGCTAGAGACCTAGATATCACAGGAGAGGCTGGGGGCATATATGTCACTGGGGAGGCCGAGGCTGGGGCATAGACATCACAGGAGAGGCTGGGGGCGCATATACCTCACTGGGGAGGCCAAGGCTGGGGCATAGAGAACACAGGAGAGGCTGAGGGCATATACCTCACTGGGAGGACGAGGCTGGGGCATAGAGAACACAGGAGAGGCTGAGGGCATATACCTTACTGGGGAGGCCGAGGCTGGGGCATAGAGATTACAGGAGAGGCTGAGGGCTCATATAACTCACTGGGGAGGCCGAGGCTGGGGCATAGAGATCATTGGACAGCTGGATTTAAAGGACAGACAGTCAGCAAAACGTTTCTGCCAGCCTGAGCACTGCTGTCCCCAGGAATCTGCCCAGGGGCCAGAAAAAAAGTCATTAAGGGCCGCATTTGGCTGTGGGGCCTGAGGTTCCCACCCCCTGCTGTAAAGCATCAGTCTGACTCTCTCACTACAGCTCAATATGGAGAGGCAGTGACAGGATTGACTCAGTTACTGTCTCTAGCCGCCTCCTGCTGTTTCATCATTGGAATCCATCTCAATTGCATCTTTATAACCCAAGCTGTGGAGTTGGTCAGCCAAACCTCTGACTCCTCAATTTCCCTGAAATCTCCACAGCCCTGTTAACATTCAACATGAAGTACGGGTTGGCAATGAGACAGCAGAAGTGTCCTGTGTTTTTATGGTGGACCTTCCTTGTCTCCAGCTACACAGTAGTAACTCCCACCTCAGAATCAGGGAGTCTCACCGGCCGTCACATAGTGAGACAGCAGAGAGCACAACTTCACTCCCCTTTTCTTAAAGTGCAGCAGCTCTTATCACGAAAAGAGATTTTTTTTTTCCTAATGACTTCTATTTCAGTGGTTTTAAATTTTCCAGGAGGTCATCAGTCATCTGCCACCTATTCTGTATTATCCTGTTTGTCGCTTCAGATTAAGAGACAATGTGTGGAGACATATACTATACACTGAAAGGGGATGACATTACCTTGTTTTTTTATACATTTACAGCATGAATAACAGAGGAATGTCACAACACAGAATTCCAAAACTTTTATTACCTGTAAAATACAAAAAAATGGACATCTCTGAGATGGGAGATCAAACCGATCCTTTTTAGTGTGGTGTCTCTCTAGTAGATCCCTTTAAAGGGTTATCCACTTACTAGAACAGTGCCTTCTGATTTAACTGGTTTCCCCCAGGTAAAGTAAAAGACCCTGTACTCTCCTCCTGTGTGACGCTGTTCCAAAGGTGCCCATACTCTCGTCCCAGGGCTCACATGACATTGTGACCTCGCATCCAAACACCTTCGCCTTCCCATACTGGAGCAATTAACAGGAAGTGAGCGGCAGCCACAGTGTCATTTCCTGTTAGTTAACTCCATAGTCTGAAGGCGGTGAGACCGAACACGGCAGTGATTGGTTACAACGTCATGTGAGCCCTGGGATCGCGATTACTGACACCACATTACTAACTGTAAAAGCACCAACAAAGGAGATGAGTACAGTCTTTTAATTTAGCTGGGGGAAACAAGTGGAGTCAGAAAGGGTTGTCTGAGAAGTTGACTACCCCTTTAAGCCCATCCAGATGTTCTTGCATCTGCGTCTCCTGTTCTAGTGCAGTGGGGCATGTCTGTGCATCAGCTCTGTTCTTTACAAGTGCATTCACACACCCCCAGTGCACTTAAAGTCTGCTTTTGCATATGACTTCTAACTAGAATTATTCTTTCTCATCAGATTCTACAAAAAAAAATGTAATTTAAGGTGTCACACTACCATTTTTTGGAATCCTTGTGCTTTTAGCTAAAACTGTATATACACGGCCTCTTTGTCTTTCAATGGGGCTGCAGGTACTTGCGGGTGCATCTAGTTCTTCCTTTTTCCCCCCAAATCTGGTTCTCCTTAGCGTTGTCACTGAGACCAAAATCTCAAGATGATTCGTGATCATACTGGTGCGGAGCATCCACTGGCATCATTGTGGAGGAATTTCGGGGGGATGTGGGTTTTCCCGCATTCCCCCGGATTAAAAAGAAAATGCTTGTATGAAACCAGCCTAAATCAGTTCTGAATCATCTCATTTCTTTTATATGGCGCTTACATTTAATCTTAGTGGTTTGTTATATTCTTAATCTCAGTTATTTGTTGCTGGTTATAGCGGTCAGGAGGGTTTTCTTATATTGTGACGGGTCCCTATAGAATCCTACAGGAGCTGCACACCATTGACTCTTGGTTACTCTCCATGTATAGAGCCGCTCTTGTTTTTTTTCCTCCTGTTGTCTATTGCCATCTAGTGGATACTTCAAAAATAGCATATTATTATGTCTGCTTTGTTCAGGGTTTTTAAGATCTACTAAAAAAAGCCAGGCTGTATACTACATTAAGAATACCTATAATTAACCCCTTCACCACGCAGCAATTTTTCATTTTCCCCACCTTCTTCCAACAGCCATAACTTTTTATTTTTCCATCTCCATACCATATGTTTTTTTGCAGCACGAGTTCTACTTTTTAATGAGACCGTTCTTTTTACTATAGAGTGAACAGGAAAGCAGAAAAAAAAAGTCCAAGTGCGGTGAAACTGCAAAAAAAAAGTGCAATTCCACAATATTTTTTTATTTATTTTCTTTATTTATCATGTTCAATTCATGGTAAAACTGACCTGGCAGTATGACTCCCCAGATCAGTACGAGTACATAGATGACAAACATTAATTTTAATTTCATTTTTATTTATTAATTGGTGAAAAAAAAAAACTGAAATTTGTAAAAAAAAAAAAAAAACAACGAAAAAAAATAATTAAATGCTTTTGGCGCCAGTTTGCATGACCCATAGCGTTCTCATTTTTCGGGATCTGGGACTTTGTGATGGCTTATTTCTTGTGTCCTGAGCTGATGTTTCTTATACCATTTTTGAGTACATGTGATGTTTTGATCGCCTATTATGGCATTTTATTGTAACGGTACGTCGACCAAAAAAAGTTTTTATTTATTCTTAAAATTTTTTAGTTGCCCTGTTTACTGATCTAAATAATGCATTTCATATTCTGATAGATCGGACATATCTGAACTCATCAATGCCAGATATGTGCATTTTATTTATTTATTTTTAATTTTCAATGGGGTAAAAAGGAGGTTTGAAGTTGTTTATGATAACAATAAGAGAATAATATCACATGATGATAATGCAGAGCAGGATGAAGTTGACGATCAAAGAAAATGTGCAGTGATCTCCCATAAGAGCAAAGTTGGTCACAGTGAAACATCGATTGTAACAACTGTCTTTCTTCTATATAAAGTCATGGGCAAATGTGTTGGCGTCCTTGAAATTAATTTTCTGGAAATATTTGAAGGGAGCCAACACTTTCGGCCATGATTGTTGGAACTTTCCAACTCTCATTTGTCAGAGAAGGGAAGGGATAGTAAAAAGATTGGTCACATTAGTTTTCAATGCACAATCCTTTATTCTGGGGTGGGAAGGGTGGGTGGGGATACACTGCTAGGGGAGGCCACCAGCTACATAATCGCCTTTTTCATGAGAGGTCGAAAGGAATTGCACTCGCCCTAAAGGCCGCTTCACACGCTAGGATATAGGTGAACGAGATCGTTAGCTATGTCACGTGACCGCGATCCTTCCGACATCGTTAGTGCGTTGTCACACCTAGGATATCGTTAACGAACTTAAATGTGGCAACGCTCCAGCTATTTGGAGAAGAACGATTGAAAAATTTTACAAAGCGAAAGGAATAGGAGAATTATGAACGACATCATTCAAAAAGGTGTCACACTGAACCATGTTGCTGCTTCCCATGACGGTAATTGGATGACGAACGACAGATTTGAGGTCAGGATCTCAAATTTTTATATGTGTGTCCCTGCTATGTACTGTATAATGGATGTGTCTTACCATACAGGGACATGGTCTGATCATACCACATCTCTCCTGTGCTGAGATAATCTTATATATGTGTCCCTGCTATGTAATGTGTAATGGATGTGTCTGACCGTACAGGGACATGGTCTAATCAAACCACATCTCCTGTGCTGATATAATCTTATATATGTGTGCCTGCTATGTACTGTGTAATGGATGTGTCTGACCGTACGGGGACATGGTCTGATCATACCACATCTCCTGTGCTGAGATAATCTTATATGTGTCCCTGCTATGTACTGTATAATGGATGTGTCTGACCGTACAGGGACATGGTCTGATCATACCACATCTCCTGTGCTGAGATAATCTTATATGTGTCCCTGCTATGTACTGTATAATGGATGTGTCTGACCGTACAGGGACATGGTCTCATCATACCACATCTCCTGTGCTGATATCTTATATGATGATAATCTCAGCACAGGAGATGTGGTATGATCATATCATGTTTCTGTGGGGTCAGACACATCCATTACACAGTACGTAGCAGGGACACATATATAAGATTATTTCAGCACAGAAACATTATTATTAACCACATCCAATTGTGATATATTCCAAGATCTATTGATTAAAATAAACTTTAAAATTACCATATTTTTCGGACCATGAGATGCACTTTTTTTCCTCTAAATTTGAAGGAAAGTGTGAGGTATGTCTTATGGTCCAAATGTACTTGGGCTGACTGTGGGTAGGAGGCAGTGGCGGAGTGGGAGCACATGTCCCCGCTGCTTAAAGTGAAGGAATATTTATTAGCCACTTCCCCGCCCCCTGTCAGTGCCGAGCTGGGAGCAGCTAATGATTATTCCTTCACTTTAAAGGGATCCTGTCACCCCCAAAACACCTCTAAACCTATTAAAAGCTGTCCCTACAGCATATTAACACTTTCCCTACACTCCTTTTAGCTCCTAAATGCCCTTAGTCAAAGTGAAGAAAAACGTTATAATAGTACCTCATTAGTGATGATAATGAGTGACTATGCTATTCATAGTCACTCATCAAGGCAGCCCCTCTTCTTCATATCACGCCTATTCAGGCGTGATCGTCATCCTAGATTCAAAATCGCGCCTCCCTGCGCGCCTCCCCACTCTCCCATAGCGTCCGTGCTTCATTGTGGGGCTGTATGACGCGATCCGCGTCATTCCCGGCGCCGGGTGACGTATTTACATCGGCGCCGCGCTGTCAGCTTCAAGTCCCGCACTGCACATGCCCATGCGCATGCGCAGTGCGTATTTTGAAGCTGACAGCGCGGCGCGGCTGCAAATACGTCACCCGGCGCCGGGAATGACGCGGATCGCGTCATACAGCCCCACAATGAAGCACGGACGCTATGGGAGAGTGGGGAGGCGCGCAGGGAGGCGCGATTTTGAATCTAGGATGACGATCACGCCTGAATAGGCGTGATATGAAGAAGAGGGGCTGCCTTGATGAGTGACTATGAATAGCATAGTCACTCATTATCATCACTAATGAGGTACTATTATAACGTTTTTCTTCACTTTGACTAAGGGCATTTAGGAGCTAAAAGGAGTGTAGGGAAAGTGTTAATATGCTGTAGGGACAGCTTTTAATAGGTTTAGAGGTGTTTTGGGGGTGACAGGATCCCTTTAAGCAGTGGGAACAGGTGCTTTCCCCAGCACTGGATCCAGCAGTGGCTGGGGAGAGCAGACAGGAGCAGGGATCGCTGCAGACGTGTCTGGAGTGACTGGGCCAGGTACAGCATACCTCTAGAGCACAGCGCGGTCTCATAATAACTGTTGTCACTTTGATCCTGCATCCATGTCATAGCAGGTCTCTCACATAGTACAGGACGTGTGATGAGGTAATGAAGAGGGCAGGCTGGAGCATCCCATGGCAGCACAAAGCCCTCCTTCATTACATATGATGCTCCAGCCCTCCCACTTCATTATCTCATCGCAGGACCTGTACTATGTGAGAGAAGTGCTATAGCGTGACTGCAGGACCTGAACCAGAGTGACAGCAGTTAATGTGAGTGTAAAACCTAAGAATTAATTGTCAGTGTTAATAAAGTATTATACATACAAGCATTCTACCACTCCTTTGGTGAACTGTAACTCCCAGCATGCCAAAGGATCTGCAGGACATGCTGGGAGTTATAGGTCCTATTCATATTAAGGGAGATGTATGAGATCTTAAAGCAGCACTCCAATGTTTCCTCTTCAGCACTGGAGTGGTGCTATAAATATAAGCCCCCACCCCTTGTTCTTATACTCACCACTTGGCGTTTTTACATGGTACTGTACCGACACCGCTCAGGTCCCACAGCGCCATCGTCCCCTCATAGTTTTTACCACATTTTTTGCTTAAAATGTTTTCCCCCTATTTTCCAGTTCTAAACCCTGGGTGCATCTTATAGTCCGAAAAATACTGTAACTTTGTCTTTGTTTATGGGAAAATCCCTTTAAACCACTGGAAGAAAAATGTGCACACTGACCAAAATGTAATGTCAAAAATTATTTTATTAGGCAGATACAATATAAATGATGATAATAACTAGATGTAGAAAAAAAACATAAAAACACAAGTGTGAGTCAGGCAGCAGAGTTCACCACAACAGATAGGGTGGAGGGGTACAACAACTACCCAGCATTATAGTGATTGATGCCAAATCCAGAGACTAAAAGAACTGATTCTTCAATGGGACAGAGATATTAGTATAAAGATATACTATATATTTCTCCCAGTTGTGCTCTGTCCGCATTGTGGTCTACTCTGGAGTTACCCTTACAGGTCTCCGGTCTCTGCATCAATCACTGTAATGCTAGGTAGTTGTTGTACCCTGCCGCCTATATGTTGTGCCGTCTGCTGCCTGACTCACACTTACGTGATCCATCTAATTAAACTGTTGTTATAGTCTATATTGTATTTGTTTTATAAAACTATTTTTGGGCTTGTATTTTGGGTGCACAGTTTTCTTGCGGTGGTTTATCTTCTTAGTGTCGAACCCATTTGTTTGGTTTATTATTTCTTGGTAAATCTTATGTATCACCATTATTGTTACCTTATATAGATATATACCTGAATTATTTTAGATTTGATCCATTATCATTAATATGGAGTCGGCCTCTGCAGATGTAACTGCTCCAGCTGTTCTCAGAAGACTTTCTACAAGGTTTTGGAGGGGTCTGTTGGGTTTTTTGCCCCATTACCTAAAGGTACCTTCACACACGGCAATTTTGCTAGGCAATTTTGCTAGGCAATTGCACTGCCAATTTGCTGGTTGCAGTGAAATCATGGACACATTGTTCTGTTTTGTTGCTGTGTACAAATGGAACAATGTGTCCATGATTTCACTGTGACCAGCAAATTGCCAGTGAAATTGCCTAGCAAAATTGCTGTGTGTGAAGGTACCTTTAAAGATCGTTGATGAGGTGACACTGATGTTGGGGGAAGATAGGCTCACAATCTGGGACTGAAGTCCGGGCTCTGTGGTGTTGGATGGGGCTGAGGTCCGGGCTCTGGTGTTGGATGGGGCTGAGGTCCGGGCTCTGTGGTGTCGGATGGGGCTGAGGTCCGGGCTCTGTGGTGTCGGATGGGGCTGAGGTCCAGGCTCTGTGGTGTTGGATGGGGCTGAGGTCCAGGCACTGTGGTGTTGGTTGTGGCTGAGGTCCAGGCACTGTGGTGTTGGATGGGGCTGAGGTCCGGGCTCTGGTGTTGGATGGGGCTGAGGTCCGGGCTCTGTGGTGTCGGATGGGGCTGAGGTCGGGCTCTGTGGTGTCGGATGGGGCTGAGGTCCGGGCTCTGTGGTGTCGGATGGGGCTGAGGTCCGGGCTCTGTGGTGTCGGATGGGGCTGAGGTCCGGGCTCTGTGGTGTCGGATGGGGCTGAGGTCCCGGGTCGTCTTGGTTGTTGTTCGGATGGGGCTGAGGTCCGGGCTCTGTGGTGTCGGATGGGCTGAGGTCCCGGCTCTGTGGTGTCGGATGGGGCTGAGGTCCGGCTCTGTGGTGTCGGATGGGGCTGAGGTCCGGCTCTGTGGTGTCGGATGGGGCTGAGGTCCGGCTCTGTGGTGTCGGATGGGGCTGAGGTCCGGCCTCTGTGGTGTCGGATGGGGCTGAGGTCCGGCCTCTGTGGTGTCGGATGGGGCTGAGGTCCGGCCTCTGTGGTGTCGGATGGGGCTGAGGTCCGGCTCTGTGGTGTCGGATGGGGCTGAGGTCCGGCCCTTGTGGTGTCGGATGGGGCTGAGGTCCGGCCTCTGTGGTGTCGGATGGGGCTGAGGTCCGGCCTCTGTGGTGTCGGATGGGGCTGAGGTCCGGCCTCTGTGGTGTCGGATGGGGCTGAGGTCCGGCCTCTGTGGTGTCGGATGGGCTGAGGTCCGGCCTCTGTGGTGTCGGATGGGGCTGAGGTCCGGCCTCTGTGGTGTCGGATGGGGCTGAGGTCCGGCCTCTGTGGTGTCGGATGGGGCTGAGGTCCGGCTCTGTGGTGTCGGATGGGGCTGAGGTCCGGCTCTGTGGTGTCGGATGGGGCTGAGGTCCGGCCTCTGTGGTGTCGGATGGGGCTGAGGTCCGGCCTCTGTGGTGTCGGATGGGGCTGAGGTCCGGGCTCTGTGGTGTCGGATGGGGCTGAGGTCCGGGCTCTGTGGTGTCGGATGGGGCTGAGGTCCGGCTCTGTGGTGTCGGATGGGGCTGAGGTCCGGGCTCTGTGGTGTCGGATGGGGCTGAGGTCCGGGCTCTGTGGTGTCGGATGGGGCTGAGGTCCGGGCTCTGTGGTGTCGGATGGGGCTGAGGTCCGGGCTCTGTGGTGTCGGATGGGGCTGAGGTCCGGGCTCTGTGGTGTCGGATGGGGCTGAGGTCCGGGCTCTGTGGTGTCGGATGGGGCTGAGGTCCGGGCTCTGTGGTGTCGGATGGGGCTGAGGTCCGGGCTCTGTGGTGTCGGATGGGGCTGAGGTCCGGGCTCTGTGGTGTCGAATGGGGCTGAGGTCCGGGCTCTGTGGTGTCGGATGGGGCTGAGGTCCGGGCTCTGTGGTGTCGGATGGGGCTGAGGTCCGGGTTCTGTGGTGTCTGATGGGGCTGAGGGCCGGGCTCTGTGGTGTCTGATGGGGCTGAGGTCCGGGCTCTGTGGTGTCGGATGGGGCTGAGGTCCGGGCTCTGTGGTGTCGGATGGGGCTGAGGTCCGGGCTCTGTGGTGTCGGATGGGGCTGAGGTCCGGGCTCTGTGGTGTCGGATGGGGCTGAGGTCCGGGCTCTGTGGTGTCGGATGGGGCTGAGGTCCGGGCTCTGTGGTGTCGGATGGGGCTGAGGTCCGGGCTCTGTGGTGTCGGATGGGGCTGAGGTCCGGGCTCTGTGGTGTCGGATGGGGCTGAGGTCCGGGCTCTGTGGTGTCGGATGGGGCTGAGGTCCGGGCTCTGTGGTGTCGGATGGGGCTGAGGTCCGGGCTCTGTGGTGTCGGATGGGGCTGAGGTCCGGGCTCTGTGGTGTCGGATGGGGCTGAGGTCCGGGCTCTGTGGTGTCGGATGGGGCTGAGGTCCGGGCTCTGTGGTGTCGGATGGGGCTGAGGTCCGGGCTCTGTGGTGTCGGATGGGGCTGAGGTCCGGGCTCTGTGGTGTCGGATGGGGCTGAGGTCCGGGCTCTGTGGTGTCGGATGGGGCTGAGGTCCGGGCTCTGTGGTGTCGGATGGGGCTGAGGTCCAGGGTTTGGTGGCCGCTCATGTTCTCTCCCCTCCATGTCTTTATAGAGCTTGTATACTGTGCACAGTCATGGGAACAGAGACGTGTCCTTCCCAAACTTCCCACAAAGCTGGAAGCTACAATTGTCTTAAATGTCTTGTGCTGAGTTAAGATTTCCTTTCACCAGAACTAAGGCTGCTTTCACATAACGATTTTCGGTCATCCGATTGTATCCGTTTCAAAACGGATACAATCGGATCCGAAATCGGACCCCATGTTCCCCTATGGGAATCGGATGGGATCGGATGTGCCACTATTGGCATCCGATTTTGGCACCATCCGATGTAATCACGGGCACAAAATCGTAGCCTGCTACAATTTTGTGTCCGTGACTCACATTGGACAGCATCGGATCACTGCTGATCCTAGTGCCCACAGCATAGGAGCCTATGGACATCGGATCCGAGTTCACCTTGGATCCGATGTCTGCTCCGTACTGCCTGTCTTTCCCTGCTCTGCTCCTCCATCTTCTTCCCTCTCCTATTCTATATGATGTGCCCCTGCTATTCTTTGCTGTGTCCCCCGCTTCTCTATCCTCTCCCTGGGTGTAAAAAAATAAAAAAAACTCCTCCGGGAGTATACATTACCTGTCACCGCTCCCACGCTGCCGCACGATCAAGGCTAAAGGACCTGTGATGATGTCAGAGTCACATGACCCGGTCAGCTGACCGGGTCTCTTACATCATCACAGGCTCTTCAGTCCTGATCGTGTGCAGCGTTGGAGCCGGTGAGAGGTGATGTATACTCCCGGAGGAGGTTTTTTTAATTTTTTTACACCCAGGGAGAGGACAGGGGACAGGATAGGGATAGATGAGGATAGAGAAGCGGGGGACACAGATAGAATAGCGGGGGCACATCATATAGAATAGGAGAGGGAAGAAGATGGAGGAGGCAGGAGTAGGGAGAGACAGGGGACCGCAGGATCCACACGGATCCTGCAGATCGGATTGCTATTTGCCATCCGATTGCAGGGATCCGTATGGATCCGTGCCTGTCCGTGGGATCCCCCTTCAAAGTCGGATCCCACGGGCAGGCACAAAATCGTTATGTGAAACCAGCCTAAGGAGCTGA
Organism: Allobates femoralis; assembly: GCA_033576535.1. Classification (NCBI taxonomy): domain Eukaryota; kingdom Metazoa; phylum Chordata; class Amphibia; order Anura; family Aromobatidae; genus Allobates; species Allobates femoralis. The sequence goes on along the minus strand of JARQOC010000003.1, from coordinate 830,128,366 downwards.
GGCCGACAGCTGATAGCAGATGATAACATTATCCTTCTCCACCAAACTCTACAGTGGGCACAATGCAGTCGGGGGGAACGCTCTCCTGGAATCACCAAACCCAGACTCCTCCACCACCAGATAGCGCAGTGTGATCTGCACAGAACACGTCTCCTTCAGAGCACAGTGGTGGCAGCTTTACATTGCTCCATCTGACGCTCGGCATTGTGCTTGGTGATGTACGGCTGCAGCTGCTCGGCCATGAAGCTCCTGGCGGGTGCAGTGTTTGTGCTGATGTTACCATAGGAGGTCTGGACTTTGCAGTTATGGGGCCAGGCAAGCAGTGGGGACTTTTCTGCCCTCTGCTCCTCAGCACTCAGTCCCCTGGCTTTATAATGTTATGGGGTCTCCACTTCGGGGCTGAGTTGCTGCGGTTCCTTCTCTATAATATCACTGACAGGTGATGGGGGAAGATTCAGGAGGAAGAAATGTCATGGACGGACTTGATACTCCAGGGTCTCCTGTTACGGGACCGCGCTGGTATCAGTGAGCTCTGCACCACCGGGCCACTCTGTCACATGTTAGGTACCTTTCACATCTGCGATTTTGTAAATTTGCGGCACCTGCGGTTGGGTGTGGGCAAGTGTTGTTTTGCCGAATCCGGCAAATCTGGCACTTGTGGCAACACATAAAACGCTGCTACCGTGTTTCCCCGAAAGTAAGACAGGGTCTTACATTCTTTTTGTGGCCAAAAGTGGCCCCCTGTCTTACTTTCGGGGGGGGCCTTACATTGGAGGCCCCACCATCCATCCATCCATCCATCCACACACTGCAGCCATCCATCCACACATTCCCACACATACAGACAGACACATGCATACACATGCATACACATGCATACACATGCATACACATGCATGCACATGCATGCACATGCATGCACATGCATACACATGCATACACATGCATACACATGCATACACATGCATACACATGCATACACATATATACACCACACACACCACACACACACATTGCACCGCTTCTTACCGGGTCCGGTGTGGGGTCCCCGATGGTCCTGTGCCGTCCTCTGTGCTCCGGTCCGGTCCCCGAGATGATCCGCTGCCGTCCGCCGTGTTCCGGTGCCGGTCCTAGGCTCCATGGTCCCTGCTCTTCCGGAGTTCAGGCCTAGCTCCGCCCAGGTCATAGTGTGGGCCAATCAGCATAGCGGCACTGACGTCAGAGGCAAGCGCCCGATGACGCTTGCTTGAGCGCCGCTATGCTGATTGGCCCACATTATGACCTGGGCGGAGCTAGGCCTGAAATCCGGAAGAGCAGGGACCATGGAGCCTAGGACCGGCACCGGAACACGGCGGACGGCAGCGGATCATCTCGGGGACCGGACCGGAGCACAGAGGACGGCACAGGACCATCGGGGACCCCACACCGGACCCGGTAAGAAGCGGTGCTATGTGTGTGTGTGGTGTGTATGGTGTGTATACGGTATATGTGTATATATGTCTATGCATGTGTCTGTGTGTGTGTATGTATGTATGTAACCCCCCCAACCCCCCGTGTTTCCCTGATAGTAAGACCCCCCCTCCCCCTACCCTGCCTTACAATCGGGGGGTCTTACATTAGCAGACCCCCCGCCCCGCCCCCCACCCTGTCTTACTTTCGGGGAAGTCTTACTATCGGGGAAACACGGTAGCAGAGTTTTTTAGATTTGCCACAAATGCCAGATCCGGCAAAACCGCACTTGCCCTCACCCAACCGCAAGTCCCATACAGAATGAATGGGGCTTGCCGCAAGTTGCCGGATCTGCCGCAAATTTACAAAATTGCAGTTGTGTAAGCATCCTTAGTGAAGGGAGATGGCATGGTGGTATCTGGATGTTATAAACCAGAGGACGAGGGACTGGATATTCTACACCGGGTCGTGAGGGGCCAGATTTTATACACCTGGGGCAAGGGGCTGCATGTTGTATGGCAGGGGCGCGAGGGGCCGCATGTTGTACAGCAGGGGCGCGAGGGGCCGCATGTTGTACAGCAGGGGCGCGAGGGGCCGCATGTTGTACAGCAGGGGCGCGAGGGGCCGCATGTTGTACAGCAGGGGCGCGAGGGGCCGCATGTTGTACAGCAGGGGCGCGAGGGGCCGCATGTTGTACAGCAGGGGCGCGAGGGGTCGCATGTTGTACAGCAGGGGCGCGAGGGGCCGCATGTTGTACAGCAGGGGCGCGAGGGGCCGCATGTTGTACAGCAGGGGCGCGAGGGGCCGCATGTTGTACAGCAGGGGCGCGAGGGGCCGCATGTTGTACAGCAGGGGCGCGAGGGGCCGCATGTTGTACAGCAGGGGCGCGAGGGGCCGCATGTTGTACAGCAGGGGCGCGAGGGGCCGCATGTTGTACAGCAGGGGCGCGAGGGGCCGCATGTTGTACAGCAGGGGCGCGAGGGGCCGCATGTTGTACAGCAGGGGCGCGAGGGGCCGCATGTTTTACAGCAGGGGCGCGAGGGGCCGCATGTTGTACAGCAGGGGTGCGAGGGGCCGCATGTTCTACATGTTCTGTATACATAATTCCTACTTGGAATCGCTAATCTTTTCTGCCTCTTTATAGGACTGTATCCCTAATGGAAAGATTCCAGTAATTATCAGTGCAATTCCCCGGCGGTGCGGTAGGATCTGACTTTTTACGGCCTCTGGTCTTCTATATTTTGCAAGTGACGAGGTTTTTTGCTCCTTTTTGCTTTATTACTTTATACAGTATTTGTCGCCATGGCTTTTGTATTTTAGAGACGTGTGGGTTTTCTTTTCATGCCGGTGTTAACCCCGGGGTCTCGGCGTCTGGCATCTCTCGTCCTACACACGTCCAGGGTGCTGTTATCCGGGTCCAGCTTTCGTCACGTCTGTCAAGCGCTCAGCTAGAAAATTATATCATTGCCTTCCAGGAGCTCTAAAGATAGAAGAGGCAGATCCCTGTCATTTTGGGCAGACAGCGAGGAGCGTTGTCAGGCCCCAGCTCCCGTCTTGCTATGTGCACTCAGCGGGTTGCAATTAGTGGTGCGACACCTCGTCCCATCAGCCAGAAGACCTGGAACATGCAGAATTCAATATAACGCATTATATATAGTGTATAGAGCTGCAGACAGCACGACTGAGACTGTTAGTTCCCTCTGCAATTCATGTCCTGAATGGCATCATCTAATTAGTATATATCCTCTTCCTTACTTCCATTTTCCAATCTGTCAGTCTTTACTGGAGTACTGGAATTTTATTCCAGAATCTGACAGATCTGAATGACCATTGCTGGTGAATGTAGAGCTAGGGTACTGCCAGGATTCGGTCTGTAACCTGTAACACTGAACATGGTTCTCTGGTCAGTTTATCTCCTGCATTTTGGGATGGTTTAACATGTAGCACCGAGTGATTCAGTGGCACGCGATTAGGGAGTACAACTGTGTGTTGGGCTGTCGGACGGCTGACCGATTTGTCTCCTGTCTCCCCCATACACAGGGACGCTCAGCTCGGCATGAAAGCTGCAGTTTGCACATTGCCTGTGACATGCTTGTAGCCGCACAGGCACCGCGCTGTAACACCTCCTGGGCCTTCTGCAGCATCCTGCGTATAGTTCAGAACAATCTGTGTAAGGTTGCCTGTACGACTGTATCTATCAGACGAACACCCCTCCACCCCCATTCACAATTTCTTTGTATGGGGAAAGGGGAGTAAACCTCTGCAAGACACGTCTGACAGCTGCTTATCTTCTGTAGGAACCAAAGGATCGGGCATGATGAAATTGGACTGCCTGATCCTGCAAAGCCCCATACACATTTGAAGCTCAAAATCAAATTGACTTTCCTGTGTCCACGTCTAGACAAATCACCGCTGCAGCCTATCATTATTCCTTCAGTGCTGTAACCCATCAGCACCTGCTTATTTGCTGCAGCGGTCACCTCTTCGAGACACTATATACCATATTTTTTGGACTATAAGACACACCCAGATTTTAGAGGAGAATAGGGGGAAATTTTGAAGCAAAAATGTGGCTATAATGCACTGTTATGGGGGAAGGATCTGCTGACACTGTTATGATGGTAACGTCCCCATACAGGGCCCCTTCCAGGTAATATATGGCCCCCTATCCTGATATATAGCTCCCATCCTGGATGTGGCCCCCTCCCCATCCTGGATGTGGCCCCCCCTCTGCATTCTGGATGTGGCCTCCCCCCCTCTGCATTCTGGATGTGCCCCCCCTCTGCATTCTAGATGTGCCCCCCCCCCCCCCTGCATTCTGGATGTGCCCCCTCCCTCTGCATTCTGGATGTGCCGCCCCCCCCCCCCCTCTGCATTCTGGATGTGCCCCCCCTCTGCATTCTGGATGTGGCTCCCCCTCTGCATTCTGGATGTGGCTCCCCCTCTGCATTCTGGATGTGGCTCCCCCTCTGCATTCTGGATGTGGCTCCCCCTCTGCATTCTGGATGTGGCCCCCCCTCTGCATTCTGGATGTGGCCCCCCCTCTGCATTCTGGATGTGGCCCCCCCTCTGCATTCTGGATGTGGCCCCCCCCCCCTCTGCATTCTGGATGTGGCCCCCCCCCCTCTGCATTCTGGATGTGGCCCCCCCTCTGCATTCTGGATGTGGCCTCCCCTCTGCATTCTGGATGTGGCCCCCCTCTGCATTCTGGATGTGGCCCCCCCTCTGCATTCTGGATGTGCCCCCCCCTCTGCATTCTGGATGTGCCCCCCCCCTGCATTCTGGATGTGCCCCCCCCCCCCCTGCATTCTGGATGTGCCCCCCCTCTGCATTCTGGATGTGGCCCCCCCTCTGCATTCTGGATGTGGCCCCCCCCCCTCTGCATTCTGGATGTGGCCCCCCCCCCTCTGCATTCTGGATGTGGCCCCCCCCCCTCTGCATTCTGGATGTGGCCCCCCCCCCTCTCTGCATTCTGGATGTGGCCCCCCCCCCCCTCTGCATTCTGGATGTGGCCCCCCCCTCTGCATTCTGGATGTGGCCTCCCCTCTGCATTCTGGATGTGGCCTCCCCTCTGCATTCTGGATGTGGCCCCCCTCTGCATTCTGGATGTGGCCCCCCCTCTGCATTCTGGATGTGCCCTCCCCTCTGCATTCTGGATGTGCCCCCCCTCTGCATTCTGGATGTGCCCCCCCTCTGCATTCTGGATGTGCCCCCCCTCTGCATTCTGGATGTGCCCCCCCTCTGCATTCTGGATGTGCCCCCCTCCTCCCCATTCTGGATGTGGCCCCCCTCCCCCTCCTGGATGTGGCCCCCTCCCCCTCCCCATTCTGGATGTGGCCCCCCTCCCCATTCTGGATGTGGCCCCCCTCCCCATTCTGGATGCGGCCCCCCTCCCCCTCCCCATTCTGGATGCGGCCCCCCTCCCCCTCCCCATTCTGGATGCGGCCCCCCCTCCCCATTCTGGATGGGCCCCCCCCTCCCCATTCTGGATGTGCCGCCCCCCCCCCCTCCCCATTCTGGATGTGCCGCCCCCCCCCCCCCTCCCCATTCTGGATGTGCCGCCCCCCCCCCCCTCCCCATTCTGGATGCGGCCCCCCTCCCCATTCTGGATGTGGCCCCCCATTCTGGATGTGGCCCCCATGCTGCTGCTCATAGAAAAATAATAAACAGTGCAACTTACCTGTCCGCCGCTCCCCTCCTCTCTCGCTGCAGCATCGCTTGTCATGCTTCCTGCCTGTGCGTGCCGACATCCAATCAGGTGACAGGGCCTCACAGCAATGACATCACTGTGATGTGTCGGTCACATGATCAGATGCTGACATGCACAGACAGGAAGCAAGACGAGTGATGCTGCAGCAGAAGAGAAGGAGGGGAGCGGCGGACAGGTAAGTTACACCGTTTAATTTGTGTGAGCGGCAACGGGGGGGAAATACTGTGGCGGGGTAGGCCATATCCAGGATGGGGGGGTGAGTACTTAGTGTACTGTAATATTTGCCACTCTCCCGCCCACCTTAGTGCTGAGAGGTGATGGACAGGGGAATTCAGTGAATATTACAGTAGACTAATGAGTGGGGGACATGCAGCCCCCTCCAGCGACTCCAGAGCTGCTGCTCCCCCCAGCACTGCCACCACAGGACCACATCCACCACACAGTCTGTATATTCGGACTACAAGACTCAACTAACTGTCCCCCAGAATTTGTGGAAAAAAGTGTTGGTTCAGGACTTTAGGTCTTTTTAATCTATTTCTCCCCCGGCTGCTTTCCTCCCCTTTTATATAGATTTTGCGCCCCTACCCAGGAGATGTGGTATGATCAAACCATGTCCCTGTATGGTCAGACACATCCATTACACAGTACATAGCAGGGACACATATATAAGATTATCTCAGCACAGGAGATGTATGATCAGACCATGTCCCTGTACGGTCCAGGGCTGTGGAGTCTGTCGGAGCCCATTTTGGCGGAGTCGGGGTTGGAGTAGAGAGAAAATGGACTGACTCAGACTCCTAAAATATATAATACATTGGGTACAGTAGTTCAATGCAGAATGTGCTAAATATTATTATGAATTATTATTATGTTCTATCTAAATATTTTGATTATTGTATCATAATAATGATGAAAGCCTGATGTTCACATTGTACTACAATAGCACTTAAACATGAGCCGTGTATGAAGGAGTCGGAGTCCAGGAAATTCAGGAGTTGTTGGAGTCGGTGGTTTGAGATCCCTGGCTCACCTTGTTCCTAGATTTGCCTCTGAAGGTGAGGATGTCCAGGCCGCCACTCTTGCCCTTTGCTCTTGATCAGACCTAGGCAACACCCCCTAACCTACACCCACTGACTGAGATAGCAACAGTAAGTTCCGCAAAGATGGCATTCTTCAAGCGCAACATTGCAGGATGACTTCAGCAAACAGCTCAAACGGTCAAACTCTTTCAGTGACACCTAGTGAAAGGAACTGGAACTATTTAAAGGTTGGGAGAATGGACTACTGTGTCATCTGACACAACCAGCACCAGCTTTCTACCTGATAGATAGATAGCAGCAGCTTTTGACATTAACACTACGTGTGCCAAAGGAAATGTACTCCCATTAAAACTACAGTGGAGCATTTCACATGGACTGCAGAGCAGTCAACACTAGACACTGCGACTCGTCTTTTGATTAGCCACTTGCATGATGTCATGTGCGTCACACAACAATGATCACTTCTCACTAGATGATCTCGCTCCTGACTTGTCTCATGGATGGACAGGGTCCTGCAAATCTATTTGCAACAACTCTACTCCTGACTTGATATTACAGATAGGTCACTAATATTAAAGTCCCACAAAACCTATAAAACTTTAATGACTTCTTCCTGAAATTAAGAATAATCCATAGGTAGATACTTGAGCATTGTGGTGAACTGGCCACACAGACCCACACGGAGCATCAGATGAGACCTGATCTATCCGTACATGTCAATTTTGAAAACCTGGATGATGGAGGAACAGGACGGAGGAAAAGTCAACGCCTTCAAAATGTGGAGCTGGAGGAGGATGTTATCAATACCATGGACGGCAAGAAACTAACATCAATAATGGAGCAAATCAAGCTAGATATGTCACTGGAAGCATAAATCGTCAAGCTACGACTTGTCTACACATCATACCAAGAGAAATCACTGGAGGAGGACACCATGGTAGGAAGAATAGAAGGAACAAGGCAAAAAGGAAGAGCAGCAACCAAATTATTATTATTTATTTATAGAGCTCCATTGATTCCATGGTACATAACATGAAAAAGGGATATATAGAAACAAGTTAAAAGTACAACGAGCAAACCAGCAGTGACAGACTGATACAGAGGAGAGAGACCCTGCCCTTGCAGGCTTACATTCTACAGGGTAATGGGGAGAGAGACAGTAGGTTGGGTCTGCTCTGGTGGTGGTGGAGCGTCGGTCCGGTGGTGGTGGAGCGCCGGGTCCAGTGGTGGTGAGGTGGCACCGTGGTTATTGCAGGTTGTAGGCTGTTCTGAAGAGATGGGTTTTCAGGTTCCACTTGAAGGTTCTGAGTGCGGGGTACAGTTGGATGTTTTGGGGTGCAGAGTTCCAGAGGATGGGGGATGCTCGGGTGAAGCCTTGCAGGCGGTTAGATGAGGATTGTACAAGTGTGGAGGAAAGGAGGGTGGTCTTGGGAAGATCAGAGTTTACGAGTTGGATGATATCGGGGTATTGGTTGAGAGATATATAGGGGGGGGATACAGATTGTGGTCGGCTTTGTAAGTCAATGTTAGGAGTTTGAATTGGATACGCTGGGGAATTGGGAGCCAGTGGAAGGATTTGCAGAGGGGAAAAGTGGAAGAATAGCAAGGAGAGAGTCGGGGCAGCAGAGTTAAGGACAGATTAGAGAGGTGCAAGAGTTTTGGCAGTTGCAATGCCTTGATACTATCAAGATAACGGTGGAGGAGCTCCTGGCGGACCTATGCAGACTTGGAGATAACCCTGGTTGACTTATCTAGGCTTGGATAAGACCCTAGTGGACATATCTAGGCTTGCAGAAGACTCTGATGGACCTATCTAGGCTTGAAAAATACCCTGTTGGATCGATCTAGGCTTGGACAAGACCCTGATGACCCTATCTAGGCTTGGAGAAGACCCTGGTGGCATTATCTAGGCTTGGAGAAGACCCTGATGGCCCTATCTAGGCTTGGAGAAGACCCTGGTGGCATTATCTAGGCTTGGAGAAGACCCTGGTTGAAATATCTAGGCTGCACAAGATGGATCTTCCTACAGAGAGCGTTCATCCATCAAGCCGCCATGGCTCTAGATCAAGCCAAAGGCTGTTACATTAAAACGTTTTTCAAAATATATTTATTTTATTTTCATATCTGGCCACTAGGAGGCACCAACAGACCATCTGCAGTTCCTATTTGCAGCTGGCAAGAAGCAGTGCATTATGCACAGAGGAAGCAGCAGAGTTCTGTAATCTCACATTTTCCACGTTGCAAGGTCCGCTATTTTTGGCTCGTAACACGTAACAGCAAAGCTACATGTACACTGTAAACAGAGTTCAAGTGTCCGAACAACAAGCCTCGGAGGCCAGAAAATTGCAGACATCTTGGCACCAGCGCTGCTCGGGTATTGTCCCAGGGATCGTATGATCACTGAGGAGTCACAACCGGTTCTGTTATGACCCGACCATAAAGTAATCAGAGCGCTGGAGGGTCTCCTGTGACCGAGTGACTGCTACCTCCGGGCATCATTTCACCGAACCCTTAATCTGTTCCTGGCCAGAAGGGGATCACTTTTGCCTCTTAATTAAAAACTATTTCACATCACAAAGAAGATGGAAACACTCAAGTCTTGTTGTTATTGAACTTTTCTGCTATTGGCAAAGTTGGGTCAGAACTTTCCCAAACTTGTCAATGGCGCATGGTTTTTGGCTGATTTCTTGTGGAAAGAGTTTTAAAAAGAAAAAAAAAATTTGTGTATTTTTTTTGAGGAAAAAAGAAAATATTCCGGATGTAATAGTTGAAGACTGCGAGACTGTTTGGTGAAGGTTCATTCATGTAAGATCAACATTACAGACCTGAAATGACCCCATGTAGAGGTTTGAACAGTGAACCCAGGAAAATCTCATAGAAATTCAGTATCCTGCTGGCATTTAACCTTCACAGGAGCCATTACACGTTGCACATTCTCTAGAAAGACGGTCATTATAGGACTTATATACCAGTTTCCCCCTGTGCAGCCCCTTCCTCTAATTTTCGGTTGTCTCTGAGCTGGTGGGTGGACACTAGCAGTTATGATGTCTCCCATACACAGACGTGTGTCACATGTAAAAACTCAGAAATTCAGTGACCTGCTGGCATTTAACCTTCACAGGAGTCATTACATCTTACACATTTTGTAGAAAGCAGGTCATTATATGACATATGTGTTTCCTACAAGTTTCCCCCTTTGAAGCCCCTTCCTCTACTTTTTAGTTGTCTCTGAGCTGGTGGGTGGACACTAGTAGTGATGTTTCCCATACACACACACGAGGGATTCCTGCTCTCCTATTTCCATGTTTATAAGCAGCAGCATTGGAAATTATATAGAGCAGAACTGAGCGGTGTATCTTTTAATCAAGCTCTGGGGTGAGATAAAACACTAACCAGAAAGCAGCAGCACTATTTGTGGGTTTCAGTATCTGTCTCTACCACTTCTTTTCTCTCCTCCAACACTAGTTGTGATGATGTCTCCCATACACAGCACACAGACATGAGGGGATCCCTGCTCTCCTGTTTCCATGTTCATAAGCAGCAGCATTGGAAATTATATAGAGCAGAACTGAGCAGTGTATCTGTGAATCATGCTCTGGAGTTAGATAACTAGAAAGCAGGAGCACTATTTTTGGGTTTCAGTTTCTGCTTCAGCCTCCTCTGATCTTCCTTCCCATTGACTTCAATAGGAAGCTGTAATCTGATTCCTCAGTGAGTTGGCAGCCCATTTTATCTTGAGTAGCAGGGCTGTGTAGTCTGAGTCGATGTCCATTATGGTGGAATCAGATTCAGATGTCTGGCTTACTGACTCCAGAGCCCTGTTGAGCAAGATTGATTTTATCAATCTTTCAGTGTGATGTGATGAGTTAATGAGAGGAGAGAAATGGCTCATAAGTGGAGAAAGAAGCAGTATTCTCTGATAAGACATATTACAAAGTTTCTTATCTTTGCTTATACTACTGATTCATGCCAAGTTTGTTCTTTTACATAGTCACTTTCATTTTCTACCAAGTACAAGCCACCTCCTTTCATTTCATAATCCATGAGGATTGATAATCTGGCATTATTTTCTGTGATGACCCTGCAGTAGACCGTGGAGTTGTTTTTCACCTTGTGATGTTGTCTTACTTGGTATTTTGCTTTCCCTGATTCGTGATGAGATATCAGACCTCGTGCTCATTGACCAGCTCCTTACTTGGGAATTTGCTATGGCTCCAGCATGGAAGTGACTTATGACATGCATGTATTGATGCATCTCCTACTCAAAGAATATGGCGAATTTTAAAGCTATTACAGTGTGTGGCTAGACGGCATTGGGGAAATGTGGTCTGAGCCCTGGATGAACGGTGACCTCTATCATCATGATATATATGAATCATGGTAGAAGATGACTATTCATTGCCATGTACATGATTAGACTATGTAAACGTTCTCTTATACAAGATATACACATAATATGTACTATGTTACAAGAATTAACTACTAATAGATACTGCCCTATATACCAAGAATATAACTATTTAATATGCCCTATGTACATGAAATAACCTTGTAGATATGTCCTATGTACAAGATTCTACTTAATACTGCACTATGTGCAGAATATAACTACTGATCAACTCTTAGTACAAGAATATAACTAATATATGCCTATGTACAAATATACTATTAATGCATCGTATGTCAGATAATACTATAATACTGCCCCTATGTACAAGAATTTACTACTGTAATACTGTCCTATGTACAAGAATATAACTACTATAATACTGCTCCTATTACAAGAATATAACTACTATAATACTGCCCCTATGTACAAGAATAACTACTTAATACTCTATGTACAAGATATAATATATAATACTGCTCCTATGTACAAGAATATAACTACTATAATACTGCTCCTATGTACAAGAATATAACTACTATAATACTGCTACCTATGTACAAGAATATAACTACTATAATACTGCTCCTATTACAAGAATATAACTACTATAATACTGCCCCTATGTACAAGAATATAACTACTATAATACTGCTCCTATGTACAAGAATATAACTACTATAATACTGCTCCTATGTACAAGAATATAACTACTATAATACTGCTCCTATGTACAAGATAGAACTACTATATACTGACCCTATGTACAAGAATATACTACTAAAATCTGCCCTATGTACAAGAATATAACTACTATAATACTGCCCCTATGTACAAGAATTAACTACTATAAATACTGCCCCTATGTACAAGAATATAAACTACATAATACTGCCCTATGTACAAGAATATAACTACTATAATACTGCCCTATGTACAAGAATATAACTACTATAATACTGCCCTATGTACAAGAATATAACTACTATAATACTGCTCCTATGTACAAGAATATAACCTACTATAATACTGCCCTATGTACAAGAATATAACTACTATAATACTGCCCTATAACAAGAATATAACTACTATAATACTGCTCCTATTACAAGAATATAACTACTATAATACTGCTCCTATGTACAAGAATATAACTACTATAATACTGCTCCTATTACAAGAATATAACTACTATAATACTGCTCCTATGTACAAGAATATAACTACTATAATACTGCCCTATGTACTAAAGAATATGAACTACTATAATACTGCCCCTATGTACAAGAATATACCTAAAATACTGCCCTATGTACAAGAATATAACTACTATAATACTGCCCTATGTACAAGAATATAATACTATAAATACTGCCCCTATGTACAAGAATATAACTACTATAATACTGCCCTATGTACAAGAATATAACTACTATAATACTGCCCTATGTACAAGAATATAACTACTATAATACTGCCCTATGTACAAGAATATAACTACTATAATACTGCCCTATGTACAAGAATATAACTACTATAATACTGCCCCTATGTACAAGAATATAACTACTATAATCCTCCCTATGTACAAAATATAACTACTATAATACTGCCCCTATGTACAAGAATGTAAACTACTATAATACTGCCCCTATGTACAAGAATAAACTACTATAATACTGCCCTATGTACAAGAATATAACCTACTATAATTCTGCCCCTATGTACAAGAATATAACTACTATAATACTGCCCCTATGTACAAGAATTAACTACTATAATACTGCCCTATGTACAAGAATATAACTACTATAATACTGCCACCTATGTACAAGAATATAACTACTATAATACTGCCTCTATGTACAAGAATATAACTACTATAATACTGCCCTATGTACAAGAATATAACTACTATAATACTGCCCCTATGTACAAGAATATAACTACTATAATCCTGCTCCTATGTACAAGAATATAACTACTATAATCTGCCCTATGTACAAGAATTAACTACTATAATACTGCTCCTATGTACAAGAATGATAACTACTATAATTACTGCCCCTATGTCAAGAATATAACTACTATAATACTGCCCTATGTACAAGAATTAACTACTATAATACTGCCCCTATGTACAAGAATATAACTACTATAATACTGCACCTATGTACAAGAATATAACTACTATAATACTGTCCCTATGTACAAGAATATAACTACTATAATACTGCCCCTATGTACAAGAATATAACTACTATAATACTGCCTCTATATACAAAAATATAACTACTATAATACTGCCCTTATGTACAAGAATATAACTACTATAATACTGCTCCTATGTACAAGAATATAACTACTATAATACTGCTCCTATGTACAAGAATATAACTACTATAATACTGCTCCTATGTACAAGAATATAACTACTATAATACTGCTCCTATGTACAAGAATATAACTACTATAATTACTGCCCCTATGTACAAGAAATAATACTATAAACTGCCCTATGTAAAGATGTAACTACTTAACTGCCCTATGTACAAGAATATAACTACTATAATACTGCACCTATGTACAAGAATATAACTACTATAATACTGTCCCTATGTACAAGAATATAACTACTATAATACTGCCCCTATGTACAAGAATATAACTACTATAATACTGCCTTATATACAAGAATATAACTACTATAATACTGCCTTATGTACAAGAATATAACTACTAATAATACTGCCCTTATGTACAAGAATATAACTACTATAATACTGCTCCTATGTACAAGAATATAACTACTATAATACTGCTCCTATGTACAAGAATATAACTACATAATCCTGCCCCTATGTACAAGATGTACTACTATAATACTGCCTATGTACAAGAATGTAACTACTATAATACTGCCCTATGAAAGAATGTAACTACTATAATACTGCCCCTATGTACAAGAATATAACTACTATAATACTGCTCCTATGTACAAGAATATAACTACTATAATACTGCCCCTATGTACAAGAATATAACTATTATAATACTGCTCTGTGTATAAGAATATAACTACTATAATACTGCCCCTATGTACAAGAATATAACTACTATAATACTGCCCCTATATACAAGAATATAACTACAATAATACTGTCCCTCGTGCAATAGATCCTAAATGTGAGGTGACATTTTATCTGCTGCTGACTCTCTTATTCCGGTATTTTTATGTGCCGCCTCCTTCCTGAGCGCCAAGGCGACTTGTGCACTTTAATGCTGCAGTATATTTCCCTGTTCTGTGTTTAATTCTGTCTCCATTCAAGAAAACAAGTCTCCTTAATGTGTGTTATTGTTTCATTTTCCCAGCCTGTTCCCTGGCCGTCCTCAGTGACGGGGCAGCTCCATATCTCCTTGGTTCTTTATGCTTCCCATTGTCGGTGGCGCCCGCACACCCCTCTCCCCCCTCCCTTTATGTTTGTGTCTATGGGAAATAAATCCAGAGTTTTATCTATCCTGAGAAACCTTTATTTTTTTCAATTCAATCAAACAATCCTGGCCGTCCAGAGGAAATAATGCAGCGGAGCGTTTCCTGCCTCTTGAGAGCGCCGGCCATTGCTAGGAAAGTCCTCGCCGTCCCCTCTCAGCATTTCCTCTCCGGTTTATTAATAGTCACAATGTAAGAGACTAGGATTTCTTTACACCGCCGGCTTCCTGTCTGCCGCCACCAGGTAAAAGGTTGAATTTAGAACGTGACCTAGTGAATGTGAGCGCAGATCCCCATCATGGGACACCGGAAAGACGGGGGCCCCCGACATCAACTCTGGTCAGCCATTAACCCCCGAGGGTCTGCAGGGTGCCTGTAGTATGTGACCAATGGCATTGCTAATTAGGCTCCACAAGCTATGCATGTTCAAAAGGTTTTTTTGCTGAGATAGACCCATTATATTTTTCCTTCATGGCACATGGATGAACTTTGGGTCATCACAAAAATGATAGGGCCCCATTTCAAAATTTAGAAAGCAGGTCAGTGGTGGTGGCGGTAGGGTAGAGTGGTGTGGCGGTGGGTATGGGGTATGGTGGTGTGGCAGTGCGGTAGGGTGGTGTGGCGGTAGGGTGGTGTGGCGTAGGGTGGTGTGGCGGTAGGGTGGTGTGGCGGTAGGGTGGTGTGGGGGGTAGGGTAGGGTGGTGTGGTGTAGGGTAGGGTGGTGTGGCGGTAGGGTAGGATGGTGTGGTGGTAGGTAGGGTGGGGGTGGGGTGGCGGTAGGGTGGGGTGGTGTGGCAGTGGGTGGCGGAAGGGTGGGGAGTCATAGTCTTAGAGTTGGATTCAGGGAAATTGAAGAGTCTGAGTATGATATTTGGCTTACCATCTCCTCAGTCCTGTCAGAAAGTCGCCATTTTGATCTCCACTAAATATACTAAAGGTATCGTCACACATGGCAATATTTCACTGGCAATTTGTTGGTTGCAGTGAAATCATGGACACATTGTTTTGTTTGTTTTATTTTGTTAGTGTGTATAAACAGAACAATGTGTCCATGCTTTCACTGCAACCAACAAATTGCCAGTGAAATTGCCTAGCAATATTGCCGCGTTGTGACGATACCTTTACCGTTTACAGGGAATCTGAGAGCAGCATGCTGTAGGCAAAGAGATTCTGAATCCAACGATGTATCACTTAGATTAATGGGGCCAGCTGTCCTTACACAAAGTATTTAGTTTTAGGCATGTAGCATGGAAACATCCTAAAAAATCAGGTTAAAAGGAATCTGTCTGCAGATTTTTGCTACCTCATTTTACAGCAACATTATGTAGGCAAAGAAATCCTGAATCCATCGATATATCATAGATTATGTGGTACAGTGGTTCTGACAGCAATACAGCTGTCAACCATGCATGTGATAAAGTAGTCCAGTAATGGCAGTCACCTGGTGATAAAGCCTTTAGTTTATGTAAATAATAGCACCCAGACTGATAAGAGAGGCACAGTTTTTTTTAACCCCTGCAGCATGCTGTCCTCAACTTATACAGCAAAAAGATTCAGACAGATTCCCTTTAAATGCAGTTCACTATTCACCCTAAGTTTAGTATATTTAGTTTAGTATGCTATTATAGGGTTCACTTATGCATTTTTTAATTCACATCACTACAAATAATTAGTTAGCTTTAATTATAATTATACAATTTTTTATAATTACCGTAATACAAGTGAATTACAAAATTCTGAATATTTTCAGACACCATAATTTTGGGCGCTAACCAATTTTTCAGCCACCATTAGAGGGAGCTAATATTTTCAGCCACCACTACAGGGCACTAAAATATTTTTAGCCACCACTAGAGGGAGCTTACCAATAATTTCAGCCACCACCAGAGGTAGCTAACCAATATTTTTAGCCACCTCTAGAGGGAGCTAACCAATATTTTCAGCCATCTCTAGAGGGAGCTAACCAATATTTTCAGCTACTACTAGAGGGAGCGAACTAATATTTCCAGCCACCACTAGAGGGAGCTA
This sequence comes from Allobates femoralis, assembly GCA_033576535.1. Taxonomy (NCBI): domain Eukaryota; kingdom Metazoa; phylum Chordata; class Amphibia; order Anura; family Aromobatidae; genus Allobates; species Allobates femoralis. Next base: position 830,111,762 of record JARQOC010000003.1, on the reverse strand, counting down.
ACCAATATTTTCAGCCACCTCTAGAGGGAGCTAACCAATATTTTCAGCTATCTCTAGAGGGAGCTAACCAATATTTTCAGCTGCTACTAGAGGGAGCGAACTAATATTTCCAGCCACCACTAGAGGGAGCCTACCAATATTTTCAGCCACCTCTAGAGGGAGCTAACCAATATTTTCAGCTGCCACTAGAGGGAGCGAACTAATACTTCCAGCCACCACTAGAGGGAGCTAACCAATATTTTCAGCCACCACTAGAGGGAGCTAGCCAATAGATCTGAAAATCGATAACCCTCTAGTGGCGATTGCTTGCTATCACAATTATGTGTACAGCAGAGTTGGCAAGTCACCGCTATCCCTCGACATACCCCAAAGCAGTTTCATTCCCTGCCTTGTGATGAGGATAGTATTCGACAGACAAAGCTCTCCTTGCATTACCCTTTTGAAGTATCTTACCACTTCAGGGGATTGTCTCGGATCCTATCCTCAGAAGCGTGCCGCTCCTTCCCTAGGAAAGTTGCCCCCTCTGCTAGACCTAAGTAACGAGCAGAAAATGATAGAAATAAAGAACCCTCCTTTCTTGAGAAACAGGAGATAATTCAATAGCAAGTTGCAAATTTAATAAGATGAGGCATCCCCTTAAGGGGTGCCCATGCACCATACATTGCAGAGGTTTATAGGAGGTTAATGTTCCTTCCGCCTCTCCTCTATTCTTCCAACACATGCACTCTCGGCTCAGCTGAGCGTGCATATATTTTCAATGGGAGAGAGAAGCAAGCAGCTTATCTCCAGTGTGAAGACAAGGATTGGGCAGAGCAATTCAACATGTCCAATTATTTCCTCCCCTACATGACCTATTGGTGACAGTAGGGAGGCCGCCATCAGATGGTGATCCCATCCTCCTATAAATAGTAGATTTACCTTTTCCACACTAATAATAATGTGTGTAGGGGCCTTACGTTGGCTGTTCAGAAAAAGCATGCTGCCAGGAGGAGATACAGGAGCCACTGCCTATCGTGATGCCGTCATATCCACATCTATCCTCTGCTCTCCGCTGCCCCTACCCTGCCTCATCTCTACCTTCAATCTGTGACCAGACTTGATCATTTCATTTGAGACATCCCCATCCAATCTCGCTGAGCTGGAGCTATTTAGCAAAGAAGAATTGTCAAAAATTCTGCCTCTAGATGTGCAAATTGCCTCTTCATTGAGGAGGTGGATGAACTCTAGTACCACCTATTGGAAGTAGCAATCCTAATGGTGGGTTTACACACACCAATTTCTGTGTCCAATATCTGAACAGATCTCTGGTTGCAGTGAAATCATGGACACATTGCTCCATTTTGTGGCTGTGTACAAATGTAACAATGTGTCCATGATTTCACTGCAACCAGAGATCTGTTCAGATATTGGACACAGAAATTGGTGTGTGTAAACCCAACATCAAAGTCAGTATCAATCCTTTAACGAATGACTCGGGAAATAAGCCAAACCAGAATCTCAATTTGAAGACGCGTTTCGTGGCAATTGCTCCTCGTCTGTGCAAAGTATGAGATCTAATTGGCTGTAAGAGAGGCTAAGACAAGGATCTAAGGGGTAAGGTCCTTTGTGGAGAGTGAGATGCCAGTACTATTATAATTTATTTATATAAAGATTATTAGTTTACGGTAGATTCTATTAGATTCCATTAGACCATTAGATTCCATGACACTTTACATGATAAAAGGGCAGACGAAGGCAAGTTCAGTATATATGGGTAGTCCAGACAAACAGGAACAGAGGGGGATCCTGTATGAAGAGATGTAAATCAGATCTCATACTTCGAACTGATGAGGGGTAATACCCTGAAACACAGTGTTTGCAAATTGAGATCCTGGTTTGGCCTATACCTTAAGTCATATGACAAGTCTCGTTAAAGGGTCGATATTGACTTTTAGGATATCTACTTCCAATAGGTGGCACTAGAGTTTGTCCACTTCCACTCATAAGAGGCAATTTGCATATTTAATTTTCCAGAGGAGCATTGATTGCATGGCCTATAAATCTTCTTAAATTGGGATATCACACTCCACAAGGAGAAACCTTAGCCCTTAGATCCTAGTCTCTAGATATGAAAGCTGGTAGGGATATCACACAAAAGACTTGCAGCAGTATTTGTAGCAAAAGGTGATCCTGTAAAGTATTGACTCATGGGGAAACACATGCACATTCCAATTTATAGCGTTACGGTACATTCTTAAAAAGCTCATGGGGTATGAATACTTTTCCAAGGCTCTATATGTATTGATCTTTTAGAGTTATCTTCTCTTTTTTCATGGGTCATCTGATAATCCAGAATCCTCCAAATATTTGAATGCCGGATTAAATGTCTGCCCTGCGTTCCTTTCTGCTTCATTCTTTCGCCCCCATCTCTGCTTTGTTTTAGGAGTCTGGAATTTCTGGATTTCTGGCCACCTCAGATAATTTGCCAAGTTCCACTTTTTTTTTTTTTTTGGGGAACAATTAATAAAGACCTAAATACTCTGCTTTGTTGATTTCCCTTTAGCCGAGAGCCGGTGTACGTGATGAGCCGCAGGTATTTATGAATGACTCTCCGCTCCGCCGGCTCTACACTACCATACATATGAGCACGGAGTGACTCTTAGCCGGAGAGGCAGCGCGTGGCGAGGAAGCTGGCTGCAGGACTGCGAACAATACTGGGGTCAGCCGTGTGAAACTCCCTCGTCCACCCTCTTCCTTCCATTGTCCGGCCGCTGCGCAGGTCTTTGGTGTAGGAGAGTTCACTCAGTGCAAAGCTGCTCAGTGACAGGTGCTGGAACCAGCCCGAGGAGCGCGGGTGTAGGCGCATGATCCCTAAAATTACACACACTCATTTAAAGGAGCATTCTAGGAAAACAAAATAACTCCTGGATTTTCCTTTCCTGTTTCTTTGATGGCAAATATGTGGCAGGCTCTGACCACACAGATATTGCATAACATTTTTGTTATTTTTTTGTGTCACTGTCTATATTTAAAATCCTGAAATCCTGCAGTTTTTAAGCTGAGCCTCAAAATAAACTGACACAACTGTTCTGTACAAAAAACTTTTAGCAGCCTCAAGATCACCACAGACATAATTACAATAATACCTCTATATACAGTAGATGAGGATCCACTATTCAAAATAGTGATATCACAGCTCACCTCCTCCTGTACATGACTGATAACACCTCTATATACAGTAGATAACACAGTATCCACCATTCACAATAGGTGATATCACAGCTCACCTCCTCCTGTACAATGACTGATAACACCTCTATATACAGTAGATAACACAGGATCCACCATTCACAATAGGTGATATCACAGCTCACCTCCTCCTGTACAATGACTGATAACACCTCTATATACAGTAGATAACACAGGATCCACCATTCACAATAGGTGATATCACAGCTCACCTCCTCCTGTACAATGACTGATAACACCTCTATATACAGTAGATAACACAGGATCCATCATTCACAATAGGTGATATCACAGCTCACCTCCTCCATGTACAATGACTGATAACACCTCTATATACAGTAGATAACACAGGATCCACCATTCACAATAGGTGATATCACAGCTCACCTCCTCCTGTACAATGACTGATAACACCTCTATATACAGTAGATAACACAGGATCCACCATTCACAATAGGTGATATCACAGCTCACCTCCTCCTGTACAATGACTGATAACACCTCTATATACAGTAGATAACACAGGATCCATCATTCACAATAGGTGATATCACAGCTCACCTCCTCCTCATGTACAATGACTGATAACACCTCTATATACAGTAGATAACACAGATCCACCATTCACAATAGGTGATGTCACAGCTCACCTCCTCCTCTGTACAATGACTGATAACACCTCTATATACAGTAGATAACACAGGATCCACCATTCACAATAGGTGATGTCACAGCTCACCTCCTCCTGTACAATGACTGATAACACCTCTATATACAGTAGATAACACAGGATCCAGCATTCACAATAGGTGATATCACAGCTCACCTCCTCCTGTACAATGACTGATAACACCTCTATATACAGTAGATAACACAGGATCCAGCATTCACAATAGGTGATATCACAGCTCACCTCCTCCTCCTGTACAATGACTGATAACACCTCTATATACAGTAGATAACGCAGGATCACCATTCACAATAGGTGATTCACAGCTCACCTCCTCCTCCTGTACAATGACTGATAACACCTCTATATATAGTAGATACCGGATCACTCACATGTAACACAGCTCACCTCCTCCTTGGCTGCCGTGCACATATTGGCCTAATTGAGTAAATGAGTAAATATGGAGCTGCCATGATCAGAAGCTCTGGCTGGATGTTTGCCCCTAAAGAATAGAATAAAAGATGGAGTATCGGGGGGTAGTTTTACTAAAAATGAGTTCAGATTTCTCAAGTTTATTACTATCTGTTAATTTGGGATCATCAGGACCCTTTGATGACCAGTGAGATGCGTGTTGCTGTATTCTGAGCTTGGGAGATGATTATTAGATAGCAGCAGGAGATGAGAGGGTTTCTATGACGCCCCCTCCCCTGACACGGAGACCCCCCCCCCCCTCGGCATCAGCGGCTCCCAGCTGTGGCCCTAAGAGTTAATGTATATGCAGCTGGAACAAATACAATCACAGCTCAACTTCCTCAATTACTCAGATCTTTCAGCTTTCTATTGCCAGTTTTCGGAAATGTGACTCACTGTATGTACCTCTCCATGAACATCCACTCTCCTCCATGTATGGGGAATGCCGCGTGCCTGGAATGTTTTACTTTTTATATATAATTTACTATTTTTGGGTTTCGTAACTCTCCTTTGTTTAGTTTTAACAGGGGAAACAACTACAGCCGTGGACTGTATTACAATTTTTATTTTTTTGAAAGCTGATCACAAATGATCGCGGGAACAACCTGGCAACAACTGTTCAATTCTCCTACAGCACCCCTACAGGAGAAAAGTAGTATTACACAGGGATGTTCTTTATACTCTCTGTAACAGACGAGGACCTCACTTTTTTATTTAAAGGGAACCAAGTAATCGGATTTAGGGCTTTTCATCTGGTCTGTCCATCCCCACCCCCTCATTCACACCTGATTGCCTTTAGCTGGAGATATATTCTGATCCATGGGTCTGATCCATGCATCTTTCCAAATGCATATTTTAAAGTGCAGCTTTCTAAGTGTAATACTTTGAATTAGACCAGAATTTGACTGAAATTGAATAAGATAATGGAATAGAAAGCCACTACACTGTTTATTTCTTTTTCTTTTCACGTTCATTGACAAACCCCCCCCAACTACTTCATTTTTTACTAACTCCTTTAAAGAAGACCTGTCACCAAACCAGGCATGGTGATCTAATTACAGCACTGGATGCAGCATGTCTGCTGCATCCAGGCAAGGGGTCCCCCAGCCCTTGAGCCCCCCTGTACCCCGAGATAATACACGTAGAAAACTTACATCCTGCAGCCAGAAAGGAGGTGGCTAGAGGCTGGAGCCGAAGGGCAGATTCACACCCCCTGCATGTTTAATCTGCCACTGCTGCCTCCCTGATGCCAATCATTGTCTCCCTCGTCTGCAGTATAACACAGAGTTTATTTTAGAAATGGCTGCTTATACCCGCCCTGCTCTATGGTTAACATAGAGCAGGGCGAGAAAGGTGGTGATGTCAGAGCAGGAGGCTGGCCGCCCTGCCTCCTTCAGTGACATCACCGCTTATACACGCCCTGCTCTATGTAGATTTCTGGATGTTTGATAGGTAGGGGTGGGCTGTGGTGGGTGAGGGTTAGTGAGCGTGAAGGAGAGAATGTTGTGGTTCGAGAGGGGAAGAGATGAATTAACTAGGAAGGAGGTTGAGTAGAGTCAGGTAAAGACCGTCAAGGGTGTTACCATCTTTGTGTGTCTCAGAGGTTGAGAGCTGTGAGAGACCAAGTGACGTGGTTACAGATGGGAGCTGGGATGCAGATGGGGAGATGGGGCTGTTTATGGGGATGTTAAAGTCTCCCAGAATGAGGGCTGGTAATTCTGAGGACATGATGTGTATCAACCATGTGGAGAAATGGTCGAGGAACTGGGTGGGTGGTCCTGGAGGCGGTATACCACCGCTACTCAAAGGGGATGGAATAGCCTAATGGTGTGAATTTCAAAAGAGGGGAATGAGAGTGCTGGGGCTGGAGGGATGACCTGGAAAGCACATTGTTGTGACAGGAGTAAGCAAACTCCACCACCATGTTTGTTCCCACCACTCGGGGAATGAGAGAAATGTAAGCTGCCATAAGAAATAGCAGCAGGGGAAGCAGTGTCTGAATCCTGGATCCAGGTTTCAGTGAGGGCCAGGAAATTGAGAGAGTTAGTGAGAAAGTAGTTATGAATGAAGGGAAGTTTGTTGCATACAGACTGTGGATTCCATAGAGCGCAATTAAAAGAGGGAGATGAAGGTGTGCAGGTAATGCTAATAAGGTTAGTGAGGTTTCTGTGTGAGGTGGGAGAGGGGTTGAAGTTGGCAGAGAGCAGACCAGGGTTGGGAGAGATATCACCTGACAGGAGCAGCAGTAAAAAGAGGAAGAGCAGATAGTTTTTGGATTTAGGACATAATTTATTATGACAAACTTTGGAATATGATGGGATGAGAATCTTCAGTAAACTGAAGTTTGCATGGGAGCTGTATATAGAGTAGGGCAGGAGTGAGGGGCTGATGTGAATGAGTGGTGATGGAGGGGGGATAGGATGATAAAAGTTGGTGGTGAGAGCACATAAGAAAACAAGCAAACAATGAAATAAAATATCCCAGTCAATTCCGGTCCATTTCTGGTCTATTTCATATTTTGCTACTTTAGACAGCCACTTTGTCACAGACCTGGAGCAGACTAATGGGGCCGTCACACGCATCAATATTGCGTGCACGATCACTGCTGCACGTGATGTTGCAGCGATATTGACGCGTGTGACATGCTGAATCAACCAGCGATTGGTTGATGGTCGCCAGGTTTTAGAATCTGTTCTAAAACCTGACGACAGTCGCCCGGTGTACAGGCAGCATCGCTGCGTGTGACACCGGGAGATGCGATCAGCCAGCTCCCAGTGCCTCTCAGGAAGCACTGGGAGCTGGTATCCAGGGTAAACTGCGGGTATCTAGGCAGCGCGCGCTGCCTAGTTACCCGCAGTTTACCCTGGATACCACCCTGCAGACATCGTGGAAACGATATAGAAATCATTTCCACGATGTCGCTGGTAAAATGATCACTGGTGAGTCTGCCTGTGTGACAGCTCACCAGCGATCATCCGTCAATGTCAGCGATCAGATCACTGACGACATTGATGCGTGTGACGGTCCCATAATATTGGCCCTAGATATGCTCACAAAAAGTGAATTCAGGTGAGGAGCAGGGGGGAGGGAACTGAGCTTCATTAGCCCATCACCAACCAGGCCATAGACACATGGTGATTCACAGCCAGCTAACACAAGGGATCATAAAACATTAGGGGGCAGTGAAATGGAGAGGTATATTCATAATAGAATACAATATATTTCAGCAAGGAAATTGCACCACATGGACAGCAGAGATGAGTGGAGGACTGTGCAGTTACATGTATCACAGATATTTTAAGTATTGAAGACAGACATTGAAGTAAAGGACATGATAAGAAAAAAAAAAGTTGAAAGTAAAGTATTTCTCCAGACACACACGGCCACCTCATGCCCTTTCCTGCTCCCACTTCCTAACGCTCTGTCTGCTGATCCTCACAGCTGGCGACATATCCCCAAATCGTGGCCCTCCTCATCACATCTGCACGCTCATTTCTAACATCCTGCCACGATCCTTTACAACTTTTTGCAACCCTAATAACCTCATACCCATTCTACCAGCCCTCGCTCCCCTAGTTCCCTTACCTGGAGCACTATGGAACTCGCACTCTGTCTGCAACAAACTTTCATACATCCATGACCTCTTTATCATTAACAGACTCTCATTCCTTGGCATCACTGAAACCTTGCTCACCCCCTCTGACACAGCCTCTCCTGCTGCACTTTCTTATGGTGGATTCCATCTTTCTCGCACCCCTTGCCCCAACAACAACAAATGTGGTGGTGGAGTTGGCTTGCTCCTGTCCGATAAATGGTCCTTTACCCCAATTCAACTACTTTCCTCAATTATTCTTTCCTCGTTTGAGGTGCACTCCATCCGCATCTACTCCCCCTGCAACCTCCAGCTGGCTGCCATCTACTGCCCCCCAGAGCTAGCCATCACTACCTTTCTAGACCACTTCACCACCTGGTCACTTAATTTCCTTTCTGCTGACATCCCCACTATCATCATGGTTGACTTCAATATTCCCCATTGACACTTCCACCTCAGCTGCCTCTATACCTTTATCATGACTACCTCCTTTGGCCTTACTCATTGTTCCTTCGTGGCCACTCACAAAGATGGCCACACGCTGGACCTTAACTTCACCCTTCTCTGTTCCCTTACTAAGCTCTCTAACTCACCTCTCCCCCTAGCTTACCACAACCTACTGACATTCTCTTACCACTCCTCTCCTAGTATGCAATCCCCACTCCACAAACTCAATCATCCTCGAAGAAATCTCAAACTTCTTGGTTTACACTCACTCATTCTCTGAGTCCCTTCTCCCTCTCACAGACAAATATTCCTTACATGACACAGAGGCTGCTGCCACTTTATATAACACCACAATAACAACAGCGCTCGATTAAGCTGCCCCCCTCACGCATAGCAAAACTCGCACAATCAACATGCAACCCTGGCTGACCAGCCTGACCAAAGAACTGAGACGTGCCTCCAGGGTAGCTGAGCGGAGATGGAAGATATCCCGTTCTGCCGAGCACTTTGTTGCATACATGCAGTCCCTCACCAACTTCAAGTCCAAGCTCACTGTCGCATAACAAACTTCTCATCTCTCATATCCTCCCTGTCTCACAACCCTAAACAGCTATTCAACACTTTCAATTCTCTCCTCTGTCCCCCAGCACCTCCTCCCTCTCCTCTCTTTTTTGCTGAAGAATTTGCCTCTTTCTTTAAGCAGAAGATTGATAACATCAGAGAAAGGTTGTCCCGCAGCCCCCAATGCCCCTCCTCATAACTGCTCAGCCCTGGTTCTTCAAAAGCCAGCTTCCCCACCATGATAGAAGATCAGCTGTCCTCCCTTCTGTCAAGATCACATTTCACCACCTGAACGCTTGACCTGCTCCCGTCACACCTCATCCCTAACCTCTCCTCTTCATCTCAACCCTAAAGCATCTTTTTAATCTTTCTCTTACAAATGGTGTCTTCCCTTCATCCATCAAACATGCCTCAATCACGCCCATCCTCAAAAAGCCCTCCTCAACCCATCCTCTGTGTATATCTATCGCCCAATATCACTTCACCTTTGTCTCAGAACTACTGGAACAGTATATCCATCTTGAACTGTCCTCCCACCTCTCCTCCTGCTCCTTTTTTGGTTACAATCTGGCTTCCAACTGCATCACTCAACTGCAACTACCTTAAAGGAAAACTGTCAGGGCAAAAATCCATATGTAACTGCTATCATTTTCTAATTTCTCACTCTAAACTCTCTATTTGTGTATTTCTTTTATTCATATTTCCCTCCTATCCTCTGTAAACTTCAAATAAAGAGATTCATTCCATCTGTCACTCACAGTGAATGATGCACTTTGTTCTCTGGTGTCCACTCCCCATAAGATGAATATGCATGTCACATACTTACACCACATGACTGCACGGGAGATCACTGGGGGGGGGGGGGCTGTGTTCTCCTCTCTGCTCTATGTGTCTGCAGCCAAGAAAGAGGTGAAATACAACACGGCACAGAAAGTGTCACGGCTGCTTACAGAAACTGATGGAGTCTAGATAAATCAGATCGGCAATAGCTCTTTCCTGCCTTATCTTCTTCAGAACAGAAGCTACTGAAACCTTACACTGCACTGTTACAAAGGGAGGAGGGAGGAGAGAGCTGCTGAGAGGGAGTGCATAATTACATGACAGTTTATACAGCACAGGACTATTCCTGTTTGCTTAGAATAGAGAGGACTAATCCAGGAGCTCCCTGCAGAGTCAGACAATGCTGATAAGATGGGAACTACAAACACTACAATAATGATTTTACATGATTTTAAAAGCTCTGCCCAGGCCCTATTCAACAGTAATATTGGTATCATACTAAAAAATGACCTGACAGTGTCCCTTTAACTAAAGTTACCAATGACCTACTAACCGCCAACAGCAAGCAACACTACTCTGTCCTCCTTCTCCTGCACCTGTCTTCTGCCTTTGACACTGTGGACCATTCCTCTTGCTACAGATTCTCTCATCTCTTGGCATCACAGACTTGGCCTTCTGGATCTCATCATATCTAATAGACCGGACATTCAGCATCTCCCTCTCTCACACCACCTCCTCATCTTGCCCCCTGTCTGTTGGTGTTCCCCCAGGTTCAGTTCAAGGACCCCTACTCTTCTCCATCTACACCTTCAGCCTGGGAAAGCTCATAGAACCCACGGTCTTCAGTACCATCTCTACGCTGATGACACATAGATCTACCTCTCTGGACCTGACATCACCTCCTTACTGACCACGCTCCCACGATGTCTGTCCGCTATTTCATCTTTCTTTTCTGTTCACTTTCTAAATCTGAACATGGACAAAACAGAATTCATTATCTTTCCCCCATGTCACTCTACCCCTCCACCAGATCCATCCATCAAAGTAAATGGCTTCTCACTTTCCCCAGTCCCACATGCTTGGTGCCTTGGGAAAATCCTCGACTGTGCCCTTTCTTTCAAGCCACATATCTAAGCACTTGCCACCTTTGCCGACTCAAACTCAAACATATTTCCTGGATCTGTACATTCCTTGACCAAGAAACTGCAAAAACACTCGTGCATGCACTCATCATCTCCCGCCTGTCTATTGCAACCTCTTACTCTATGGCCTCCCCTCTAGCACTCTTGCACCACTCCTATCTGTCCTAAATGCTGCTGCCCAACTAATCCACCTGTTTCCCCGCTATTACCCGGCCTCTCGTCTCTGCCAAGCCCTTCACTGGCTTCCTATTGTCCAGAGGCTCCAGTTCAAAACCCTAATTAACTATGACATACAAAGCCATCCACAACCTGTCTCCGCCATACATCTGTGACATGGTCTCCTGGTACTTACCTACACGCAACCTGTAATGCTCTTAAGATCTCCTTCTCTATTCCCCTCTTATCTCTGCTTCCCACAATCGCATACAAGATTTCTCCCGTGCTTCCCCCATACTCTGGAACTCTTTGCCCCAACATACCAGACTCTCTTCTACTATGTAAACCAGGGGTCTCAAACTCGCGGCCCGAGGGCCGCATGCGGCCCCTGGGGCTTCACTATGCGGCCCGCGGCACCTTGGACAACTTAATGATGCATTGCCCCAGTGCAGGAGGCCGCTGCAGTCCCCGCTGTGTGATGACTTCTGTCCGCAGCACTAACAAGCTCTGCCACTCAGCAAGATCAATGCAAGCTGATAGCCAATGAGAGGCCCGCAGCTGGAGGCAGAATATGATGTCACCTGCAGGCCTCTGGCTGGTAGATTGCATTGATCTTGATGAGCAACAGAGCTTGTCTGGGCGGCGGCTGGAGGAAGTCATAGCACAGCGGAAGCTGGAAGTCAATACAGTGGGGACCACCGCGGCCCCCTGCACTGGAGCAATGCATCATTAAAGTGAGAAAAGTGTGAGTGAGTGTGTGAGGGTGAGTATGTGAGTGAGGATGTGTGTATAAGAAAGTGCGTGCGAGTTTCAGTGTGTGTATGAGTGTGAGTGTGAGAGTGTGTTTGAGAGTATGTGTGTGTGTGGGGGTTTGTGTGTGAGTGTGATAGAGTGTGTATTTGAGTGTGTAATAAGGTAAAACAGGATGAGGGGGCATCACTATAAAAGTAGATCAGGATGGGGGGGCATCACTTTAAAAGTAGATCAGGATGGGGGACACCACTATAAAAGGGGATCAGGATGGGGGACATCACTATAAAAGTAGATCAGGATGGGGGACATCACTATAAAAGGGGATCGGGATGGGACATCATCACTAAACGGGATCAAGATGGGGGACATCACTACTAAAGGAGATCAGGAAGGGGGACATCACTAGAAAAGGAGATCAGGATGGGGACATCACTACAAAAGGGGACCATGAACGATGGGGGACATCACTACAAAAGGAGATCAGTGTGGGGACATCACTACAAAAGGGGACCATGATCGATGGGGGACATCACTAGAAAAAGGGATCAGGATGGTGGACATCAGTAGAAAAGGACATTACTACAGGATGGAGACATTACTACAAGAAAGGGATCAGGACTTGTACTTTACTACATTGAGCAAGAAATTATGGTATTACTAAAAATATCACTTAGTCCTACAAGAGATGCGGCCCCCCGCTATAAATGTTTTTCTATGTGCGGCCCACCAACCCAGCTGAGTTTGAGACCCCTGATGTAAACCTTCAAAAGGAACCCAAAGACCCACCTCAGAATGCATGCCCACATAGGAGGAAAGAAGCACAACTTCAGTTAGTGACACAGTGCTGCACACACCAATCATCTGCTGCCCTGTTTTCCAGGAGTTTTATGCCACTTTTCTCTGCAATCAAACCTTGAATCATTCAAGTAAAGGTATAATTGCATTCAGTATACCAGTGCCTGTAAGGTGCTGCCTTCACTTTATAGCCCTAAATCCTACTGGTTGGTTCTCTTTAATGGTACCATATACCCATGTGGATACTTTCAATTTTGCGAACCACAAAGACAAATCAAAATATATGGCCTTTTGCTATTTTATGTACATTTTTATTTTTCCTGTCGGGTAGTGTGTTGTCCACTTCACACTATTCTCACTAGATGAGACCATATAGGAATAACTTATACAGAACAGCTTGTGGATGGTTACAGAATTTTATTTTATTTTTCTACCAGTAAACCTTCTTTTAAATTAAACTTTAATAATAGAATCCTTATTTTTTATTTTTTTATTGGGTAGTGAAGTTGTTTGTGCCACACTACACCCACAGGATGAGACATAATCTAAAACTGATTGATAAATTAACTTGTTAATGGTTTCCAGGCAGGAATAGATTTCTTTTTGTTTTATTTTTTGCCAGTGAAATAGGAACAATTAGGAAAATTGAAACAATAAGACTGATAATGAATTTGTATTACAAAGAGATCTAAATATGGAACTGTAGGAAGTTATTCAAGGATAGCGATTGCTCCTCCTTTTGGAGATGTGAGCTATATTACTACACTGACATCATTATTCCCAGCTTTTATCATGGTATTCCCCTACATACTTTACACAGTCACAGACAAGCCTTAAAAGGAATCTGTCACCAGGTTTTTGCCACCTAATCTGAGAGCAGTATAACATAGAGACAGAGACCCTGATTCCAGTGATGTGTCACTTACTGGACTGCTCAGTGTAGTTTTGATAAAATCATTGTTTAATCAGCAGGAGATTATCATTAGAGGACTACTTGGCTACTGTCCAGCAGTCTAGCACATACATGAACTGCTAAATCTGCAGCTGAGAAAACAGTAATTTTGTAAAAATGACAGCAAGCAGCTCAGTAAGTGACAACATTGCTGGAATCAGGGCCTCTGATCTCTACAGATGGGGTGGCTGCATCTAAAAACTGTCTCAACTGCTACACCCAGTAAACTAAGTGATGCATCGTTGGAAACAGGGTCTCTTTTATACATTATGCTGCTCTCAGATGAAGTGGAAAGAACCTGCTGACAGATTCCCTTTTAAGTCTTGCTACATGGAATATGGGGGAAATCCGTGACACATCCGTAGGTAATTTCCCTGGCAAACCTACCAGGTGTGACATCAGTGGTCCTGTTCCCCTTTGGGAGGCTGGTGCACTTTTTGAGAGGTACCACTTTGAGTATTTGCAGTATGTGGACAAGCAATTCCAAGTGAAAACATTTATAATGAGATGAAGACTGGGAAGGAAATATTTTACAAGTTCCCTTCCTATCATTGTTTGAGTTTCATCTGTAGAGAATAATTTCGGGACTTCTGCGCATCACTGTGCACCCCCTGACAGTCATCTAGCACCATTCTCCAGGCGGTGGGGGTGACAGTTATTTCATCTTTATAGCTTGCAAACATCAAAAATAGTCAGGTTACAGGTAATCTGTCAGCAGGTTTTTGCTACCTCATCTGACAGCAACGTAACTACGGTATATGATGTTGCTGTCAGATGAGGCAGTAAAAACCTGCTGACAGATTACCTTTAACCCTATTTGTTGTCCCTGAGTCCAACAATGTATCACTTAGTAATCACAATGTAATCACATAGACTACTGGCTGCAACCTTTCTGAAGCAACACAGCAGAGCTGGGAGAGCTGCCCCCTCCCACACCAGGCTCATAATAAAGATTGTGCATTGAAAGGAGCTTTTCGGACTGCCATGCTCGTGACTTTCTAGTCCAGTGATGATAATCACCAGGTGATAAAGCCTTTAGTTTAAGTAAATAATAGCACAAACACAGATAAGAGAGGCAAAGTTTCCTTTTGTTTTTTACCCTTACAGCATGCTGTCCTTAGCTTACACTGCAAAAAACAGCTGACATATTCCCTGTAAGCTAATTAATGGACAGACGCCCAGAGAACGTTTTGGAGTTCTGGTTCCCTCGGTCTTTAAGATTTTCCTCATTACTCCAGCGCTCCTTCTTAAGGCACGGTTATCCTGAATGAGCGTTTCTAGATGACCAAGCAGAGAACCCTTTAAGGAACCATATTTATTTTTTTTATTTTACTTTATTTTTTTTCCATTTTTTTTTTTTTTCTTTTAATGCAAGAAAATTTCTGTATGTTTGTGGGAAAAAGGTTGTTAAAGAAATGAGGATACGGGATAAGGAGGCCGAGCCTGCACCAAGCCTCTTTAATGAGCTGTTTCTGTCCCGCGTCCAAGGGGCCTTTGTTGTAAGTAGAAGCAGACGCTTTCATGTCGTAAGTGTTGCTTTTCTTCATTTGACGGTTCTTTTGTATCACCGGATGATCTGTAAAACATCGAGCTCTGCTAGAAAGTCTTCAGCATAATTGCTTTTTCGTTAGCTCGGAACATCTCCAGAGGGAGGGGGCAGAAGAAAAAAGCAAATCCGAGTTTTGCAATTGGGGCGGAGGGTGAAAAGGTCAGTACGCAACGTGCGAGAGCAAAACCAAAACGAGCCCAGAGACCCTTCTACACGGGGGACAGGGATCAGTTTCTTTAAGGGGGAGAAAAAAACATGTTTTTTTTTTTTTTTCTCTCAAATGCTAATGGTTTGTTTGTTCCACATTGTGTTCTCATTACTGTTCTAATAACGCGAATAATCTTCTGCATTCAGAAAATCCTCCGTAACAACACTTTGGCAACGTTAAACTTCCTTTCAATCTGTCAGCATGATTTTGCTGCCTCATCTGAGAGCAGCATAACGTAGAGGCAGAGACCCTGAATCCAGTGATGTATCACTTAGATTACTGGGTGCATCCATTCGGACACAGAGTGTTTAGATATAACAATGCAGCAGAGCTGAGAAAGCTAACCCCACCCATACCAGGCTGTCTGGATGCAATGTCTATAGACTGTGAGCCACTAATCACAGAGGGGGTGGACCAGACTTTGGCTCAAGTGCTGCTAAATCTAATCTATATACAAGGTCTATAGACTGTAAGCCGCTAATCACAGAGGGGGTGGACCAGACTTTGGGTCAAGTGCTGCTAAATCTAATCTATATACAAGGTCTATAGACTGTAAGCTGCTAATCACAGAGGGGGTGGACCAGACTTTGGGTCAAGTGCTGCTAAATCTAATCTATATACAAGGTCTATAGACCGTGAGCGCTTATCACAGGGGGGTGGACAGACTTTGGCTCAGTGCTGCTAAATCTAATCTCTATTACAAGGTCTATAGATCGTGAGCTGCTAATCACAGGGGGTGGACAGATGTGGACTGAAATGCTGCTAATCCAATCCTTATATACAAGGTTTATAGACAGTGAGCTGCTAATCACAGCAAAAGGTGTGCCAAACTTGGGCTAAAATGCTGCTATGTCCAATCGCTATATACAATGTCTACAGACAGTGAGCTGCTAATCACAGCCAGGGTTTTGCCGGACTTGGGCTCAAGAGCTGCTAAATTCAAGCAATAATAAGCTACTGGTGCTAAAACAAACATTGAAGGTAAACATCGACACTCTGTGATAATAGTTGCGTGGCTGATTTCTGTGTGTTAACCCTTATAGCATAGTATCCTTCAGATTACTTGGCAAAAACTCGCTGACTGATTCCTTTAAGTCAGTTGTTGCTCATGTTTTTGGGACCAGGCCTGTACCCTCCTCCATCAGCAGTACCTGTTTTCTGGGCTCCAGCGACACATCTAGCTCTACAACCAGTCACTTGTGACCTGCAGTGCCAGGAGACCGGCTGTGGACCGGAGAATTGTTGGCACAGAGCAGCAGCAGGCTGGATAGTGTTACTGATTTTATTATTTTTGGGGGGAGTTGACAACTCTTATCATAAATCTGCTATATTTTTGCCTGGTGTGAATGCCGCCGTTCTCCCGATTTTGGCATAGTCCTTCTTTTGTTCTTGCGCATCTTTCTTTTTTATATAAGGCCCCCTCTTTAATGTATGTAAATCTACTTGTTGTTTGTACCAAGTGGGTGTAGTCATCCGCTCTCCTCATGTCTGAGGACCACGCCCAGTTGTCTAACAAAGATCAGATGTATATACAATGAAAAGAGGGCCATCTCTCAGGAATGGAGAGGAGCATGAACAAAAGAAAACATCGCCGGATTCATTTGAACAGAGGCATTCACACCTGGTAAAGAAACATCGCTGGATTCAGGAGAGCAGCATTTACACCAAGTAAAGAAACATCGCTGGATTCAGGAGAACAGCATTTACACCAAGTAAAGAAACATCACTGGATTCAGGAGAACAGCATTTACACCAAGTAAAGAAACATCACTGGATTCAGGAGAACAGCGGCATTTACACCAGGTAAAGAAACATCGCTGGATTCAGGAGAACAACAGCATTTACACCAGGTAAAGAAATATCGCTGGATTCAGGAGAACAGCATTTACACCAGGCAAAGAAACATCGCTGGATTCAGGAGAACAGCATTTACACCAAGTAAAGAAACATCACTGGATTCAGGAGAACAGCAGCATTTACACCAGGTAAAGATACATCGCTGGATTCAGGAGAACAACAGCATTTACACCAGGTAAAGAAATATCGCTGGATTCAGGAGAACAGCAGCATTTACACCAGGTAAAGATACATCGCTGGATTCAGGAGAACAGCATTTACACCAGGTAAAGAAATATCGCTGGATTCAGGAGAACAGCAGCATTTACACCAAGTAAAGAAACATCGCTGGATTCAGGAGAACAGCATTTACACCAAGTAAAGAAACATCACTGGATTCAGGAGAACAGCATTTACACCAAGTAAAGAAACATCACTGGATTCAGGAGAACAGCGGCATTTACACCAGGTAAAGAAACATCGCTGGATTCAGGAGAACAACAGCATTTACACCAGGTAAAGAAATATCGCTGGATTCAGGAGAACAGCATTTACACCAGGCAAAGAAACATCGCTGGATTCAGGAGAACAGCATTTACACCAAGTAAAGAAACATCACTGGATTCAGGAGAACAGCAGCATTTACACCAGGTAAAGATACATCGCTGGATTCAGGAGAACAACAGCATTTACACCAGGTAAAGAAATATCGCTGGATTCAGGAGAACAGCAGCATTTACACCAGGTAAAGAAATATCGCTGGATTCAGGAGAACAGCAGCATTTACACCAGGTAAAGAAACATCGCTGGATTCAGGAGAACAGCAGCATTTACACCAGGTAAAGAAACATCGCTGGATTCAGGAGAACAGCAGCATTTACACCAGGTAAAGAAACCTTGCCGGATTCAGTAGAACAGCGGCATTTTTACCAGATATAAAACATAACCACTGGCCCACATAACAGACACAATAGTGAAGTCAGCGGATCTCACTACTGTATTCTGTCCTCAGAGCAGCGTACAGGCCGGGGCCGAGTCTTTGGAGAATAATAACGCCATTATGGGAATGTGTAGGAGTGTAACAATATAATCGCACTGGGGGCGCCTTGTATCTAGGTATACAAGTGCCATCCTGAAGGGTACAGACCTTGAGATGTATGGAGACCATACAAAGGCCTGACCTCGTATAGGGATTACTGTAGATAGAACACGGACCGCGCTCCCCTATTACTGTAAGGATCCACACGTTCTTGGAGACTTGTTTTCTTTTCCTTGAAAGGTTCATTTTGTGTCCTAGATTACCATCTGCCATTGTGACACGTCAGCTACGCAGACAAACCGCTATATACTGGGTGCGCTCTCTGATGAAGAGCGAACACCGGGCAACAACTCACACGAAAGCATTCAGAGAGGATACAGTGTGATCTCCGCGAGCCGCTACCTTATATTGTGTGTCAACAAAATCACCACAATTTCTGTATTTTTCCTTTTCCCTCAGGGATATCACCCGCTACCCCATGAAGCAGAGATAGCGCACACCAAAAAGTTATTCCGAAGGAAAAGAAATGACCGGAGGTAAGAGCACAGCTACACACAGAGATTATTTACACTTTTTTTTTACTTTTTTTCTTTTGTTTTTTTGTTTTTTTCTTTCTTTCTTTTTCTTTCTTTTTCTTTGTTTCCAATTTCATTTCTCTTTTTATTACCTTATTTGTTTTCCTTTCTTTCTTTTTCTTTATATCTTTGTTTCTCTTTCTTTGTTGCTTTCTGTTCCTTTTTTTTTTCCTCTTTCTTTTCCTCTTTTTTTCTTTCCTTCTTTGCTTTTTCTTTTTTTCTCTTTTTCTTTCTTTTTCATTCTTTCTCTTTATTTTTATTTCCTCCACTTTTTCCTTCTCCTTTCTTTTCTTTCTCTTTCTTCCTTTATTTGTTTCTTTCTTCATCTTTCTTTCTTTTTCTTGCTTTCATTCTCTTGCTTTTTCTTTACTTTTCCTTTCACTTTCTATCTTGATTTTTTTCTTCCTTTTCCTCTTTTTCTTCACCAATTCTATCTATGTCTCTCTCTTTCTCTCCGGTTTATCATTTGCTAGTTTGTGTTTTAGTCACTTTCCTTTTTTTTTGTCTTGTGGTTATTGGTTGCCATTTTGGGTGCCAAATTCATCCAAATGGCCCACGTGATTCATGACATTGGTGCAAAGTCATACAATTGGCTTTCTCCCTTTCTTGACCCGCTTTGGTGACCTTTTGTTGCAAAAATTGAGCCAAAATATTGGAGTACCGTATATACTCGTGTATAACCCGACCCGTGTATAAGCCGACCCCCCTACTTTTGCCCCCAAAATCTGGGAAAACCTATTGACTCGTGTATAAGCCGAGGGTGGACCCCAGCACAGGTATACAGCCCCCAGCAGTGTGGTATACAGCAGCCCCAGAGGTATATACAGCAGCAGCCCCAGTGGTTAGTATACAGCAGCCCCAGAGGTGTATACAGCAGCCCCCCTTGCGCCGCACACCTGTAAAGTAAAATCATACTTATCACTGTCCCGCGCTGTCCCGCCGCTTGCCGACATCACGATCCCGGGCTTCATTCCGCATCTTCCGGCTTCCTATGGTCGCGGGCAATGACGTCATTGCCCGCGACCACAGGAAGGCGGAAGACGCGGAATGAAGCCCGGGATCGTGATGTCGGCAAGCGGCGGGACAGTGATAAGTATGATTTTACTTTACAGGTGTGCGGCGCAAGGGGGGGGGGCCCTGGATCATGATGGGGGGGCCTGTATACCTCCGGGGGCTGCTGCTGTATACTGTATACTCGCGTATAAGCCGAGGGGGGACTTTTCAGCCCAAATTTTGGGCTGAAAAACTCGGCTTATACGCGAGTATATACAGTACTTAAAAATGCAATAGGGGAGGGCTACAGTGAAGTTTTATGACTTTTTAAAGTCACAATTGATGAATCCGGTGAAAACATCTGGAGTCACTAAACTCAGTCCATAAAGTGGAAAAAAAAAGGAAAAATAAAAAAAAAGACACTGCATATGGGGTGCACACAAAACCTAAATTGGCACAGAATTGGGTCACCTTTACCATCTTTTTGAGTCATCATTGACACTAGGTTTGACTCCTAGTTACTCTCAGGGCCCCAACCAGTACTTTTGTGCCATAAATGTGAGCAGAGCCAAATTATTATTATTTATTTATATAGCGCCATTGGTTCCATGGCGCTTTACATAAGGCGTGGGGGTAACAACGACAGGTACAGTACACATGAGCAGTCAATGCTTGCTGATACACGACGGGAGAGGATCCTGTCCACGAGGGCTCACAGTCGGTGGTGGTGTAGTGGCCATCCCTGGGTACTGCAGCTCAGCTCTTGTTGAAGCCAGGAATGTCCGCTACAACGGAGCTGAGCTGTTCGGTTCCATTTACTGTTCACCTTCAGCCACTGTCGAGGGCTGAAAATAACTGATCAATGTGGGGCCCAAACATTATTAAGTCATCAATATACTGTAGTAAGCCTGGCATCCCCCTTTAAGAGGAATAGTACACTTTTTGTGATTTTATTTTTTTCTGTTTAAATTTTGACGTAAGTAATTTGGGCTAAAAATCATGTTTGCAAATTAATTTAATTAAAAATATTGCATCGTTTGTCCTCTACAGTTTCCGAGTTGCCTATTGGTCACACCAGAATGAGAATACTGAGAATTCATCAGTGAGCTCACTGATTTCTGCAACTTTTCTATGTGTCTTTTTCTGAGCTCTCAGATTATTCATGATCACTGACCAAATCAAAGTTCATAGTGTAGAGAAATAATAGAGCCAGAATGGTAATGAAACAGTCAAACAAATATATTCTTCCCCCTGAAAACCTCTATTTAAAAAAATAAATAAATATTTCCTAAAAAGTTGACAAACCCCTCTGATTTTCTGTAACGTGTCCCAAAGCTTTGGAAGAAGCCAGTATGTAGCACTGTGATGACGAATCAACTTAATAAATTATCGTGTCCCGGGGACAAGGACTGGTGGGTAGTGATGGGCGAACCTGACGATGTTCTGGTTAGACGGATTCACATGGGCATTTTTTTAAGTCCGGGTTCGGGGCCGAACATGACTTGAACTTGAGTTTGACTCCCAAACTCGGACTTTAAAGTTAGGGGATGGGAATGGGGGGGATGTAAAATGAAGCAAATAATTCTTGCGTCCCACCACTTCTACATCCAGAGCCGCTCATTAACTTCCAGGATATTAACCTTATTAGCGGTATTCCCGAGCCTGACTCGGGGTTAACAATCACTGCCAGAAGCGGTAACCCCGAGTCAGGCTCGGGCTTACCCGCGGTCGCGGCAGATGCGGTTAAAAAACCGCATCTGCCGCACTTGCCGCATAGCCGCCGCACTTGCGGTAATCGCCATAGTAAGTATAGGGGGACTTGCGGCAGATGCGGCAAGTGCGGTTTTGCACTTGCGGCAGGTGCGGCCGCGGAAAAAAACGCACTTGCCGCACCAGCCGCAAGTGCAAAACCGCACTTGCCGCATCTGCCGCAAGTCCCCCTATACTTACTATGGAGATTACTGCAACCGCGCCGCAAGTGCGGCGGCTATGCGGCAAGTGCGGCAGATGCGGTTTTTTAACCGCATCTGCCGCGACCGCGGGTAAGCCCGCTTTTAGCACAAAATTCCTGACCTAATCATACCGCCAGGGAGGTTAACTTGCAGAGGTGCCCAACAGCCAATCACAGATACTGTCTCACGGAATGGGCGTTTGTGATGGGCTGTTGGAGTAATCTGGAATCAGCCCATACATTCTAGTATGGGTGAGCGAGAGAAGCACTCATTTTACGGCGGTGCTCCTGGTGCTGTGTGATGCTGGAGTCATCTGCTTTCACGCCTGAGTCAACTCAGGCGTGAACTCTGATCACCTTTCCCACTGACGGCTGTTCAGTCTGTGTCTGCTCGTCTCTGTGAGAAAGACGTGTGCCTGCTCTGAGATGTAGCAGAGCTGAAGAAGATGTTCCCTGTGGATTACATCGAAGGGAGGGTTTTTTTAGTTACTGAAGATAAAGTCCCTAAATGTCTTGTGTTTTATTTCAATTAAAATATTTTTTCTCTGTTGTGTTTTTTTTTTTTTTTTCTTTTTACTAAAATTAACCTGACATTATGCATTTCGGGTTAGTGCCAGCTGACAATACAAAGCTGGCATTAACCCCTTCATTACTCAGCATACCACCGCCACCAGGGTCGCTGGGAGAGCAGGGTAAAGCACCTGAAAATGGCTCTACAGATGAATGCACCATTTTTATGGGTGGCTGTGGACTGCAATTTTCAGCGTGGAGGGCCAAGAACAGCTTGGGCCTTACCACACTGAGAATCCCAGCCCCTATCTGCCTGGGTAGAATAGGGCCAAGCCCACACATTTTTTTAAAATTATTTATTAAAGTTATTAAAAAAATAAATAAATAATGGGCTTCCCTGTATTTTGATTATCAGCCAAGGTAAAGCCAGGCAGCTGGGGGTTGGCAGCCCATAGCTGTCCGCTTTCTCTGCGTTGAGAATCAAAAATATCGCGGAGGACTACACAGGATTTTTTTAAATTATTTTTGCAGTATGATATGTGTGATGGGTCCAACATCCAACCACAGAGAATGGGCACCTGTGATTGGCTGCTGGAGTAACCTAAATCCAGCCCATACTTTCTACCATTCTAGAATGTATGGGCTGATTCCAGATTATGCCAACAGTCAATCACAGACACCCACCCATTCTGTGTGATAGTGTCTTTGATTGGCTGTCAGGCCCCTATGCAGTGTATATCCAGGAGCTAATGAGCTGCACCAGACGTAGAAGCGGTTGGACGGCGGGATGCCGGTAAGTATGTTGATGTTTTAATATCTATTTGCTTTATTTTTCAACCCCCTGAACCCTAACACTGATTTCCCAGGGAAGTCCGTGTTTGAGATCTGAGCCCGAACACTAGGTGTTCGGTACGCACCCCTATCTTACAGTTCGGGTTCGCCCATCACTACTGCTGACTATTGGTGCAGTATTAGGAAATATATTGGACATTTCTTTAAGCTCCTCCACCTTTTGCTTTTCCAGTATATAAGAAAATTGCCGTTTTCCAGTGTGACACGATCCGGCTTCAAGCTAAATCTACATGAAATAAACCACAATTCAATCGGCATGGTTTGTTTCGGACTTTATTTTTTTATTTCTTAATTCAAAAACAAATTCTTATGTTTTGGATGAAAGATCCTCCCCATTAAATTCTGCATGGATTTCATTTGGAGCTTGTAGAGAGGGCCGGCGGTGAGCGCAGTGCAAGGATGGCCGCGCGGCAGCACACTGTACATCCTTTATGTCCGCACACATGCTCTCAATTACTCCAGATCTGTCTCCTTCTCATAAAGAGAAACTTTTTCTTCTTTATATGTCAAATTTGTGCTCGTAACTCGTTTTATTCCTTCTCGTGATTAAAGGCCGCTCATTTAAAGCCATTCTTCTCTGCACATGATTTGGACGGGCGCCAAAAATTTTTCCAAGCAGATGCGTCGGCCTGACACAAAACAGGACCGGAGCGTGCACGCGCTCAGTGCTGCAAGGTCTAAGGTTCATCCTACATTGGTGAGCTATTAATAACAGGAATCAGGGTTTATTTTTAAGTATCAGATTGACTGATCGACCATGTGGGTGGGGTAGCGATTGACATCGATGGTCTTGCACTAGCAGCCAGATTGCAAGAGATGTACATTTTCAGTTATTTTGAAACAATACAATAGTAAGCATGTGGATAAAAAAAGGAAGATTCTCAAGGTCTATCTTCCGGAGCGCGCCACTAATCTGCCTTCCGGTTCACTGCCTCCTCGGGTTGGTGAGATGCTGATGATTGACAATTCAGACCATGGCTTGTCAGTGCTGCTGGGCTAATCATTGCACTTCCTAAGCTACAGAGGAGACCGGGGCTTTAAAGCTGACAGCATCCAGCTTTTTACAAGCTATAGTATATAGAGTTTGTAAGTGCTGCACTCCCTGCCTAAGATGGTCTGCAGAGGTGGCCTGTAACATTGGGTGTTGTGCCTGCAGTCCAACACCGTGCAGGGCAATTGGCTTTTGCCAAACAACCCCAAGATTGGCATATTTGACATTGGCACCCTGTGCTATTTACAGATGAGAGCAGGTTCACACTGAGCACATGTGACAGACCAGACAGTCTGCAGACACAACATTCTCCAGTATGACCAGTTTGGTAGTGGGTCAGTAATGGTGTGGGCGTTTCTTTGGAGGGCTGCACAGCTCTCCATGTGCTAGTCCGAGATACCCTGACTGCCATTAGGTACTGGGAGATGAGATCCTCAGACCCATTGTGAGACCATATGCAGGTGCAAGGACACTGGGTTTCTTCTGATGCATGACAATGCTAGGCCTCATGTGGCTGAAGTGTATCAGCAGGTCCTGCATGATGACGGCATTGATGCTATGGACTGGCCTGACCATTCCCAAGACCTGAATCCAACCCTGCACATTCCTTTTTAATCCAGATCTGGCAGGAGATCCCTCAAGAGAAAATCCGCCACCTCATCAGGAGCATGCCCAAGTATTGTAGAGAGGTCATACATGCTTGTGGTGGCACACACACTACTGATTCTCACCAGTAGTATGCCTAGGCATACAGGCTCGTGGAGGCCACACACTCTACTGAGCCTCATCAGGAGTATGCCCAGGCATTGTAGAGAGGTCATACAGGCTCGTAGAGGCCACACACACTACTGAGACTCCTCAGGAGCATTCCCAGGTGCTGTAGGGAGATCATATAGGCACATGGAGGCCACACACTACTGAGCCTCATCTTCTTGTCTTGAGGCATTTCCACTGAAGTTGGATCAGCCTAGAATTTGATTTTCCTCTTTGATTTTGAGAATCATTCCCAATCCAAATCTCCATAAGATATTAATTTTGATTTACATTGTTTATATATTATATTGTACTCAACACATTCCGCTATTTAATGAATAAAGATTTGCAACTGGAATATTTCATTCATTGAGATCTAAGATGTGGTATTTGTGTTCCCTTTATATTTTTCAGCAGTATGTATGTGTATATAGTATCAACTTCTCTACTTCTGCTCCAGTCCTTCATATTTGTTTCCACTTCCTCCACCGATCTGCTGGGACCATTATCCGGTATTTGGGTCACTTCAATCAGTCGCCCCTGGTCGGCTGCAGCATTTCATTTTGGCTGAGTGGGAGAAATCTGATGGGTGCCCATTTGGGTGCAAAAATGTTTGCACAAAGTGCTCCGAAGCAGCTTAGAAAGTAAAGTGTTTCTCTTTTCGACAATCTCTTGCCACTCCCATTTCAGCGCTTCCTGTGACTCTCCCCCATCTTTGTCAATCTGTACTTCATAGTCCCTCCAACACAAAAATGGTCCCCTCTGCCAATCAGTGTCCACAGTGGGACCCTGGTAATCATTGGCATGGTGGGCTTTCCTAGAGAGAGGACCAGGGAGTAGCGGCAGACAAGAGTGACCCTGGCAGAACAAGAAAGGCAGGAGTATTGGAGCAGTGGGCATCGCAATAACTCCACTCCTTTGGCGATGGAGGTGGCCCCATTACCTACCAGGCCCCAGGTTGTAGCAGTGGTATGTCTGCCGCTGCCTAGATGGCACTACACATTCAACAGAAAATTGGGACCTAGTCAGTCCGCAGGTGCCCACGGTGCACCCTCATCAATTATGTGCCATTGTAGTAGTCAGTCCCTTCGGGGTCTCTGTTGCACCGCAATTGTACCCAACAAGTCTCCTTTCTAGCTGACTGCACTGAACGCTTGTTTGTGGATTTCGGACTCTATAGCCATGTCTGTACATCACACAAGGACGCAGACCTCCCAAATATTGCAAGGTCGGAAAACAAAGTGATGGAGAAGCCAAGGTCACAACCTCCTGTTTCTTGGATGGTTGCTGTATTTTGGCTACTTGTATCTTTTGTGGAAATCAGATGGAAGGTTCGTGGATGCTCCAGAAATAAGAATAAGCAATCCTCTTGTTGTTTTGTGTCCTGTCTGGCAGAGCTGAGCTCCTTGTGTTTCCGGTCACAGTATGGTTTCTACAATGTGGCAGCTCGGGGCTGTTCTCTTGGACTTGTTTGTTCCCTTGCCCGATATTATTATTATTATTTATTTAAATAGCACCATTAATTCCATGGTGCTGTACATGAGAAGGGGTTACATACAAAATTATAGATACAGTTTACGGTAAACAAATTAACAGTGACAGACTGGTACAGAGGGGAGAGGACCCTACCCTTGCGGGCTTACATTCTACAGGGCAATGGGGAGAGAAACAGTAGGTCAGGGGTGCAGCAGATCTGGTTGTGGAGAGGCGGCAGTCGAGGCGGTGGGGCAGCGGCTCGGTCATTGCAGGCTGTAAACTTTCCTGAAGAGAGAGGTTTTCAAGCTCCATCTGAAGGATCCAAACGTGGTGGATAATCGGTCCACCACGGTCCACCATCGATATTAGGCGACACACTGCACTTCCTTGGTTATTTTACTGTACTGCCAGCAAGACAACTGCCCCACACAGATGTTACGTAGACGGGCAGCTGGAAACCAAAAACCTGGATCTTATATGCTTTGTTACTATTCTAAGTATATTGAAATTGCTAATATACGTGTCGAAATTTAGCTACGTTTAGGGTGTGGGCAGATCCACTTTTTTCATGAAGACCTTCCTGTGTTGAAGGACATCATCAGTCTTGAAGGGGGCTGGCTGACTGACTCATGTTGTTATTAGTTAAGCCAGCCCCTATCTCCATCACATAGACACAGAGTGGGCTGGCTCGGGTATCAGCATGAGTAGTCACTAAGCACTGAAGATGTGCGATGGACATCAGCAAGCTTCTCCTCTGGCAAACATAACCTTGAAGTGGATCTGCTCGGTTCATGACCAATATCTGAAGATCAAGACACCTTTGGAAATAAGAATATTTTAGTAATTACAGTATACTTAGTTTAGAAATGTAACTTTATTCAGATAGAACTCCCAATTAAGAAAAAATAACTAAAGTTTTAAGTTAATATGTTCCTTTAAACGGAACTTGTCATGTCCTTTTTTGTAATTAAACACCCAGTGTTATTTGGATCATGTTCTGTTCATTAGTAACTTTTTTTTTCTTAAATAGTTGAATTCATCCCAAACAGCATTTTAGATACTTGAGCAGCCAGTCATATAGTCATCCGGCTGGCTAACGTTAATACATATGTTACTGAACTCAATGCCAACTTCTCTGTATAAAGGACCTGTGTGATGTCACGACCATGTGACCGTAATGGGCAAAGCTAAGTGAGCTAAATTGTTAGGGTCTATGTAGTCTAGCTCCACCTATTAGTCACATGATCGTGACATCACACAGGTGCTTTCTGCATTTTAAGAGTTTCAGCTGAATTATTAACTGTTAACATTGCGGATGACTGTATGACTGTTTGCCCAGCTAGGTAATGAAAATATGTACGTATCTAAAATCCTTTTTTGGTATAAACACAACGACTTAAAAGAAAAAAAAAAAAGGGTTATTAACAAACACTACATGATTTAAATAACATTGGGGGTAATTTAATAACAAAAAAGGACACGACAGGTTCCCTTTAAATCCGCCACATCATTGTTGCTTCTAACCTCCCTGACGGTCTTTACTTGGTGGGTAGATTTACTGATGTGTTCATGTATAGACCTTAATAGTCGTTAAAGTCCAGGACACCAGTTAAGATGAAGTTGCTCACGGAAAGGATCAAAGATACACAATATCATGAGAATTAAATCCAAGCACTCATTCAGGTTTTTTCATTTTGCTTAAAGGTGATTTATTTCAAAACAAACACCGGTGTAGTAGGTGACTGGCAGGACAACGTTTTTGCTCCAATTAAGCCTTGTTCACAGAGTCACTGCTATATTCACAGTCAGGGAGTCACTAGTGTTAGGCTGGTGTATATATAGTTTTAGGTATCTGCGGGCTTTTGACAAACTTATAACCTGTGTATAGCTTTCCAGGTGTCTCGCATGTATTTTCAGTGGTTATGCTGGATATTTTTAAACTCCAGTATGTTTTGAAGTTGGTGTCCAGAAGCCCAGTTGTGATGAACAGGTTATGGTTAATATCCTCATAGAGTACCTTAAAATTAGTGAATTGGTCCTAATCAGTGAACCCCTGGTATGTGTTCAGTTCTGTCCTCTTATGCAGGGTCAGATAAACCCTTGGATTGGTGTCAGTGTGGGCCAGCACATCCAGTATACAAACATTACAGCCGGGGATCACGGGGATGAGAGTATACAGACACTACAAATGGAGATCACAGGGAAGTAAAAAAAATATACAGACATTACAGCAAGCATCATAAGGAAATAAGAGAGTATACAGACATTACAGCCAGGGATCACAGGGAAGTAACATAGTATACAGACATTACAGCTGGGGATCACAGGGGAGTAAGGCTACTTTCACATTACGATTTTGTTAAATCCGATGCTGTCCGATGAAAATCATACCGCGTCAGATGCTCAAAATCGGATGCCATCCGATCCGATTTTTTATCGGATCCGATTTAAATGGCTGGGAGAGGGTTGTGGGAGGTTTTGGGAGCGGTCTAGGGTGTTGAGCATGCTCAATACAGAAAATCGGATCCGATTTTCCATCCGATCCGATCCCCCATAGACTTCCATATTATTTTAATCGGATTGCATCGGATCACATTGGATCCGATGCGATCCGATTTTTGAATCAGATACCAAAATCAGAGCAGTCTCCGATTTTGGCTCCTGAAAAAAAATCAGATCGCATCGGATCGGATGCAAATTGGATGCCATTAAGTGCACATCCGATCCGATCCCCATTGGAGAACATGGGGGCTAAATCGGATCCGATGCTGTCCGATTTTTATCGGACAGCATCGGATTTAACAAAATCGTAGTGTGAAACCATCCTAAGAGAGTACACAAACATTACAGCTGGTATCCCTGAATAAAAGAGAATACAGACATTACAGCCGGGGATCACAGGGAAGTAAGAGAGTATACAGACATTACAGCTAGGGATCAAAGAGAAGTAAGAGAGTATACAAACATTACAGCTGGTATCACTGAATAAAAGAGAATACAGACATTACAGCCGGGGATCACAGGGAAGTAAAAGAGAATACAGACATTACAGCCGGGGATCACAGGGAAGAGAGTATACAGACATTACAGCTGGGGATCACAGAATAAAACAGAATACAATATTACAGCCAGTGATCACAAGGAAGTTTGAGACTATACAGACATTACAGTCGGGGATCACAGCTGATTATTTCGATGATATAAAACATTTCATTGTTTAAATTGTAATGTCTGTATGCTCTGTTACTCTCCTGTGATCCCTAACTGTAATGTCTGAATACTCTTCTCTGTGATCCCTGGCTGTAATGTCTGTGCATGCTCACTTCCTCCCCTGCCTTTTAGCTGTGGTATATCCGACCTGTTCCTAAATGGTCGTAAGAATATCTCAGGACAGGAACGTTTTGGTTTTTTTTGTTTGTTTTTTAACACATCCAATTGTGTAACTTATTTTTATTCAAAGATCTATTCATTAAAATGTACAATTGTTTGTGGGAAATCCCCTTTAAGGCCCCTTTCACATCAGTGTTTTTTTCAAATTGCGGCAGATCCGGCAGATTTACTGGATCTGTTGCAATTTGAAATAACCGCTGATGTGAAAGGGGAATTAGTCGATCAAGTTCAACCTTTAGCCTAACAATAGAAATATTTGACAGAATTAGTAAATGTGCCACATTGCGTCCTCTGTGCAGTGACATTCGCCCGGTCCCCCGTCGCCACCTCCCTCCCGGCTTCATGGAAAGCTTTTCAGAAATTATAGACTTAAAACCACGGAAAATAGTCTGTTTTTCATTTCCTTCCCCAAATTATACAGGACGCTGTGGAACATGTAAGAGCCATATAAATACATTGTAACGATGGACGTCTTCATGGAGCGCTCCTCGCCAGGCCGTGTGGCCTGAAGCACAATGCTGTCTCTCTTTGTATTTTTTTTTTCTAAGCAATTATAATCACTTTTTTTTTGCATTTCTGTGCTATTTGTTGCTTCTTGTACTGTAACCCCCTGGGTCCGGCTTTTCCCATCTTTAGTGTGATCATAGATCAGGACAGATGAGTTGGATCAGCGCCATATTTGCAGGCAAAAGAAGTACAGCCCTCGGGTTTCTGTCGTCCATTTGTAGATGGTTCCACACGTCCAGCGATGAGATGTAGCAGATCCTTAGAGCTACATTGTTGGCTCAACCCAACAACTTTGAGATGATGCTGTAGACGTAGGAAAATATTTCAGGTCTTACAAGTAATCTCAGTTTTGTTTGACAACCTTGGGCCTGGCAGAGATTTAGTTGTCAGAGGAAATGTATCTCTGACCTAGAAATATGTCACCTGGCTAACTGCCATATACAATACATCTAGTTTACACCCAAATTAATAAGTGGCTGAGTTGAGTACTTCAGAGCAGGAGCCACTCCTTATACTGTCTGTCCACACTAGATAATAAAGGGGATGTCTCAAACTGTAATCTTCACAGTTCCCAAGACATGGTTGAGATGAGGATGGGACAACTCCTTTAACAGAACACTAATCTGAAAATATCCCAGCAATATTCCTTATTAAAACTTAGAAACCTTCTGTGTGTCAAAGGAGCACTCAGACTTGCTCCCTCTTCTTCCTCCTGTCCCATGCATGACTGTAAGACAACTGTCTGCAGCAGAAGCCTCCCCCCTCTGTAGTAGAACATAAGATCACTAAGCCACACCCCCTTGGCAAAGGAAGCGATTTTATTTAAGCCTGCCACCAGGCAAAGGGGGGACTGATCAGGATATCTTCAAGAATGGAGAAAATGCTGCATATGAAAAAACTAGGGTCACGTTTACAGGGCGGCACGATGGCTCTGTGGTTAACACTGCAACCTTGCAGCGCAGGTTCTGATTTTATAATACCACCAAGGACAACATCTGTGAGGAGTTTGTATGGTCTCCCCTTGTTTTGTGTGTTTCCTCCGGGACCTCTGATTTCCTCCCACATTCCAAAGACTGTTAAGGAATTTAGATTGATTGTGAGCCCCAATGGGACAGTAAGAATGATGTATGTAAAGCTCTGTGGAATTAATGGCCCTATACGTGAATAAATATCATTTCATTTTTAGGTTTAATTGTCCCTTTTAGGTTGTTCTTTGCCCTTCCTCATACCTCTCCCCCATGGCTTTGCCTTAATTTTTTTTAACCTTTAGATTCCTGAATTATAGAGCTCAGGATGCACATTGCTATAAGACCTGCCAACAACTTATATAATGAAGGGAAAATGAAATATGGCATTGATCACTGTATTAACCCTAAAATTTAGCTCCAATTTGAAGTCCAAGAAAAGCTCTTTATAGATGACCTCTCCGCTCTCCTGACTTGTCTTTATTAGGAAATGAATATATCCTTTAATTTAAAAAATAAAACACATTTGGAAAATTCTATTACTGTATTGTGATCTCTGTTATTCCTCCTGGAAATTTAATTGTTTGATATCAATAGACTGTTACCAGTTGGGGTGTGTCCCTTCACACCTATGCTTTCCAATCAGTGCTGCCAGTGCTAGGGACACACCCCAAAAGGGGTGGTAGCACCTATCGGTTTCATTAATTTTTAGGAGTAATAACAAAGGGCTATCACAAATTAGTGATAATGGAGCATACAAGTATTTTTTTTTTTACTAAAACTAATATTTCAATAAAGCTAATGCTGAAAGCAGCGCGAGCGATCAGGCACGTATTTTTGTGCAAGTCAAGAAAGCACCATTCATAAGCAATAGGGGAGAAGGAAATAATCCACAAATAGCTGAGTGTTTATTCACTAATATGTGTTTCCCATAAGCTGCAGACAGGGCTGGGTGTGTTCTCCTTATTATTACCCCAAATGTTGGAAGGAAATGGGATCTATAGACGTGCGGAGACGTGGGAAAGTCTGTCCACAAAGACCCAGGATAGCCCACAGTATTGTCTGATAGTGCCGGAAATTACAGCACTTTATAAAGAGCTGTTGTGCTGGACCTGTGATTGATCAGAGGAATCCTGCAGCTTTCACTGGAATCTACGTAAGGTTTTCACATTTTTATTTATCCTTTGACTAAATCATCAATATCACGTTGGTCACATGTCTGATTCTGCACCCTTGTCTAGAAATACACCTCAACTACTAGAATATGACTTTTCTTATACCGCAGAACACAGTCAAATAAGTGACACATCAGGGTCTCATGCCCTATGTTATGCTGCTCTAAGATTAAATGTCAAAAAACTGCTGACTAATTCCCTTATAAAATATATAATGGGGATTCAGCTAAAATTAAAAAAATATTTTAAAGGGATTGTCCGAACTTTGCAAGTTATCATTTATCCTCAAGATTGGCAACGACCTGCTCATCTTTGTGGTCCCACCAACCCTATAAACATAGCTCTAAAGTGCTCCACTAAAGTGAAGTGATGGCAGCACATGCGCACCACCCTCAACCCATTCTTTGTCTCATGGAGTGCCGGATATAGCGGAGTAAAATTCTTGGATTTTTCCAACAGTGCCATCAACAATGAATAGTGAGGTGATGCTGCTTTGCGGCCATCGATTCAATCCCTGTTTCTCGGGATCAATAATGGTCCCAGCATTAGGACCGCGAGCAATCTACAAGTTATCTCTTATTCTGTCTAAATATCTCAACACTTTAAAGGTTACTGAATATTATACTTGGGTTACATTATGTCATCACATCCAGAGCTGCATTCAGAGTTCTGCTGGTTGTCACTTGGAGTCACCTAGCTCTTGAATGCCGGACACATTGGTTATCAGCAGAGTTGGTACAAATCCATTCACAGTATCCAATCATCAGCCACATCGGTTGTCTGTGGAAGCCCCAGGATATGCCGTTAATCTGACAGCTTCCTTGGCTCTTCTTTTGATTGGTCTGGCACAAAATACTATCGTAATGAAGAAAGGAATTCTGGTGCCATGTGTCCATAAAACATGAAATTCTTTATTTAAAGGTCCAATAAAAACATTTGTGTAGACCCTAGCAGGTCTAGCCAGACGCATTTCGTAAAACAGAGGTTCCTTAGTCGTAGGCACTACTCCATGTGCCTGTGAATCCAGGGTGTAGATTGGTGACCGGCACAATTTCATCATCCTGTTCCTACATTTTTTTGCATCCTATTGTAATGATAACGTTGCCCATTAATCAAAAGAAGAACCGTGTATGCCACCAGGTAGGGGCCCTTTCACATCAGGTTTTTTTAAATTTGCGGCAGATGCGGTGAAAAACGCATCTGCCGCAACTGCCGCATAACGGTTCACTTGCGGCACGGTTGCGGTTTTTTCCATGGGAAGTATAGGGGACTTGCGGCAGATGCGGCAAGTGCGGTATTGCACTTGCGGCAGGTGCGGCAGAGAAAAAACGCAGTAAGCCGCGGTTTTTTCTCTGCGCACCTGCCGCAAGTGCAATACCGCACTTGCGCATCTGCCGCAAGTCCCCCTATACTTCCTATGGAAAAAACCGCAACCGTGCCGCAAGTGGAACGTTATGCGGCAGTTGCGGCAGATGCGGTTTTTTCACCGCATCTGCGCAAATTTAAAAAACGCTGATGTGAAAGGGCCCTAAGAGACAGTTCTTGAGCATCCCATACAGTGACCACAGATTACTAACATGGCCAATGGACTAAAGGGCCCGTTGCACGCTTCAATTTGTCAGCGATCCGACCAACGGTTCGACTTGGCCTGGATCACTGGAACGATGTTCATTGATCGCTGGTGAGGAGTCACACGTACTGATACCGAGAACGACGCAGCAACGATTCTGCGACAAGCGAACGATACTTGTGGTCATTTGGTCGCCTATGTCCTTCAGTTCTGAACAGGCGAAGTCGAAAACGACATTATCGAGGTGTCACACACACCCATGCCGGGGGGTGAACAAACGATCAACGACTGATTTATGGTGCGGTTCATAAACCTCCGATCAACGATCAACTGACTTATTGACGTGGTTGTAACTGGTTGTATCGTCACACGCAACAACATCGTTTGAACGTCTCAAAACCCGAGACGTTTCAACAATATCGTTCACGATATCGTAGTGTGTAACGGGCCCTTTAGCCCTTCAAATCAATTGATGCTTACTCTAGTGGCCAGCCAATGTTCTCCAGAATGGGACTAATGCATAGTGCCGTACACAAGTCCTTGCCAGGCGCCTATCAACTGGACCTCGCCTTGTGATGTGGAAGTGGGCAGCATTTTACAGCCCTTTTTAAGGTTTTATTGGATGTTTAGAAGTTGACCTTGGACCACCAACCTGGGGCACATCGCTGCATCAAGCTTTTGTCCAAGAAACAGATTTGTGGAAAGTTTGAGCTCTACAACAACTCTTGTACAAAACTTGACTGACTTCCAAAACGAGAAGGTCCATCCAGTCATCTATAAACCTTCGAGGCTGCCGAGTCATGGGCACAAATTGTGTGACTCAATGCCGCAGAATTTTGGATTCAAGGAACCTAAACACTAATGTGACAATAATATAGAGAAGATCACGTTTCACAGAAGCGTCCAATATGGGATTTCGTGTTGGCGTGGGGGGGGGGGGGCGGTGGTTCTTACCATCTGGACTTTGTTGAGATGTGAAGGACCAAACGGCTACAAAAGTCTCTATTATTCCATTGCACAAGTCTTTGGACCAGGACTGGATTCTTCTCTGCAATACTAACAGCTCCACGTCACACACTTGCAATCATATTCAGAGCAACAAATAAAAACGGCGACGCAAAGCAGATGGGGGGGGGGGGTTCAAAAAGATCCTACATGAAGTATAAGATATAAAAATCTTCCAAATTCGGCCACCGGCTCCTCGGCGCTCACATGTGTTCTTCATTTGCCGTGAGGTTCTCAGCAAGTACATTTTGATTTACACACAAATGTCTTCCTCTCGGCATGAAAACAGGAAGTCTTGGTCCTTTTTGTGTTCTACTTTTTTATTTATTTATTTTTTTATTTTTTTTTTCCCTCCTTTCAAGAAGATGTGACGGTTAAAGGAACACACGAGCAATTATTCTTCACGACTTAAAAGTAAAAGATAAAAATGTCTCTCTGGTTTTATTAATTCATTTGAAGCTCGGACTAAAGACACTGGAAGATGGCGTAATAAGGGGCTGTTTTACGTCGGCCTCGATTGAAGAAAGATGTTGCGAGGCTACCTCTCTGCACTTTAATGGGTTCCTTCAGACATCACGAGCATAAGTCTTGCTTTTCTTGGAAACTTTGTTTTTCGAGAACCGTTTGAAAGGGAACGCAAATGACTTTTCTTTCTGGAGATGCAAAAATGTGGCGTAGTCCAGTATTTTTTAAAGGACCACTCCAGTTCCAGTGTTTCACGTTGTACACCAAAGGCCACACTCAGTACGTCTACGTCTCTATGAGAGCCTCTTTCTGGTGCTCATAGAGCTGCATTGAGGTCTTGGGATATAACTTCTGACTTCCAGCCAGTCAGAAGTTACAGCCAGAACAGTGATGTAATGCCAGTGGTGGCAAACCATAGGGCCTGTAAGTCGGGGATGCCCGATGCCAGCAGGACCCACCCTCCATCACAGATGCCAATACAATTGACAGCAATGATTGAAAGAGGGAGAGAGCTCCCTCTCTCATCACTCTCCATGCTGTGTCTGTCGCACTGACATCTCAGCCAAGCAGGGTGTGATGAGGACACTACTGCACGCCTCTATACTAAGATCGTAGGAAGACCGCACGCACAGAAAATGGAGTTGGGGGAAACCAAGCAGAGGTGAGTATTTAATCAATCAGTGAGTACATGATGGCCAGAAGACTATGGGGCGGCATTAAATAAGGGGGCTGCATTATACTATATTGAGGACTATGGAGGCTGCATTATATTATATGGAAATTAGAAATTCTGCTATAGGGCCCCATGATTTCTATGTACAAGATGGCACCACACGACTGGAGCGGTGTTTCAAAAACGATGAAGCTGCTAGAATGTGAGTATATGATAGAGGGCAGGGGACTTGCAATTAAAACGTCATTCTAGCTCTAAAAAATAAGAAAACTAAGTGCTGGAGTGGTGCTTTAGAGGGAAACTGTCAGCAGGTTTTTGCTATGAGATTTGAGAGCCCCATAATGTAGGGAAACTTTGGCTGATTCCAGCAATGTATCATTTACAGGGCTGCTTGTTGCAGTTTTGGTAGAATCCCTGTTTTCTGATGTACGTACATGTAGCAGAGGCAACACTTCTGGCTGTGTATAACCCCGCCCATACCCCTGATTGACTGTATCCTAACTACACTGTCTGCAAATCAGTGATGAGGAGCTTGCACATGAGACCTAGTCCTGTAGTGTTAATCTCCTGCTGATAAAACACTGATTGTATTGAAACTACAGCACACAGCCAAATAAGTGATACATCAGGGTTTCATGCCCTATTTATGCTGCTCTAAGATTAAATGGCAAAAACTTACTGACTGATTCCTTTTATAATATATATTAATAGGGATTCAGCCAAAAATAAAAAAATATTTTTAAAGGGATTGTCCAAACTTTGCAAGTTTTCATTTATTCTCAGGATTAGCAATGACCTGCTCATCTTTGTGGTCCCACCAACTCTATAAACAGGGCTCTAAAGTGCTCCATTAAAGTGAAGTGATGGCAGCACATGCGCACCCTCAGCTCATTCTTTGTCTCATGGAGTGCCGGATATAGCAGAGTAAAATTCTTGCCATCAACAATGAATGGTGAGGTGATGAAGCTCCGCAGCCATCGATTCAATCCCTGTTTCTCCGGATTAATAATGGTCCCAGAATTAGGACCGCAAGCAATCTACAAGTTATCTCTTATTCTGTCTAAATATCTCAACACTTTAACTGAATATTATACTTGGGTTACATTATGTCATCACATCCAGAGCTGCATTCAGAGTTCTGCTGGTTGTCACTTGGAGTCACCTAGCTCTTGAATGCCGGACACTTCCCGGACTGCTTACCTGATGTATAACCATTCTACCTTAGTAGAATTCAAGGAAGTCTATCACCACCAAAATGGCAACTGAACCACCTAAACATTTATATAGGGTACCTATCCCCTATGTGAATTAAACTAGGCCAGTATAGTTAAAATTAATGCTTTAATTAAAATTAACTTTTGATATGCAAGAGTGTGGGACGGTGGCCTATGCCTTGGTGCACCATCTTATTTGCCAGTACCTTACGTTGGTTGACTTGTCTCTAACGCCCAGAGTGATTGCTATGTCTCTGGTCTTTGCTGCACTCTGACACTGGAATATCACAGTGGCTTTGAGTGCGCTCTGATGTCTCATCCCATGAGCCAGACATCAGAGTGCGCCCAGCCTCCATGATCATCTAGGTCAGTGCTCAGACAGGAGACACAGTGATATCTCTGGGCATTAGGGACAAGTCAACTAATGTAAATACTGGCTTTATTATGCAAGTAGGAGAGTATGGCTGTGCAGTGAAGCACCCTAATTTACATTGCAAATAAAAGCAGATTTTTAATTACCTGTTAAGTCAGGCTATACTTGTCTAGAATAGGTGCCCTAATATTTAGGCACCTTAATTGCCATTTTGGGGGTAACGCTCACCTTTTCAATAGAGGAGATTTCATTTATCTTTGGCCTAAACCGACTATCTCCCACAGTGACCATTATACATGACCAGAAGGCAGGGCCGGTTTTAGGCAAAGTGGGGCCCTAGGCAAAAGGTTAAAGTGGGCCCTAAATGCTCAGGCCACTTTCACATCTAACGCTTTGCTGCATTTTGCTCAATTTGCATTTCCATGCGTTTTTACTGCAAAAACGCATCAAAACGCATGCGTTTTTGTTCCCATTGATTTTAATGGAAACACATGCAAAAACGCATGTAAAAACGCATGTGCGTTTTCAAAAACAGAAAACGCATGCATTTTTGCCAACGCTGCCCAAAACATCGGGGAAGACTTTTTGTGCTGCGTTCGCAAAAATGCATGCGTTTTGCGTTTTTGAAAACGCACATGCGTTTTGCATGCGTTTTTACATGCGTTCCTATTGAAATCAATGGGGGAAAAAACGCTAGCGTTTTTAATGCGTTTTTAGCGGTAAAAACGGCAAAACGCACACCAACCTTAGATGTGGAACAGGCCGTAGTTATATGGTAAGAGTGACTTCATAAGTTGATTATCTAGGTCAGAATAAGAACATACTGAACATCATTTTTATTTCAATCATAAAAAAAAACAAAACTGAAATTTGTAAAAAAAAAAAATACTTTTTTTTATTTTCCGAGACCCATGATGTTTTAATTTTTGAAGATACATAGATATGTGAGGGCTTACTTTATGTGCCCTGAGCTGACATTTTTACTGATACCATTTTGAGTCAGATACAACATTTTGATCGCCTTTTATTGCATTTTATTGTAAAAATGTGGTGGCCTAAAAAACATAATTCTGGCGTTTTTATTTTTTTCCCATTACGCCATTTACCAATTGGATTAATTTACTTCATATATTGATAGCTTAGATTCTTACGAACGCAGCGATACCAAATATGTGTATTTTTACATTTTTTTCACTGTTTTATTGCTATTTTCAGTTCAGCTCCTTTGGGGGCCCCTAAGAGAGTGGGGGCCCTAGGCAACTGCCTAGTCTGCCCCCCCCTAACGCCGGCCCTGCCAGAAGGTGTGAGCGAAGACGTAAACCAGCTGAATTGTGAATGCAGCTCTTGCTGTCAGTGGTGCAATCTTCATATGCATTTGGACTATTTCTAGTGTTACAGTATAGTTATATGTGCAGCTTCAGTGTATTTGCACTGTTTGCACATTTGCAATACTATGAGAAGCTGTGCTCCTCCTAAAGAGCCCCATGCACGTTAGATTCAAGTAGTCCGGATCAATTGATCTCGATGGCAGGGAAAAATGTTGCAAAGAATAACACAGCCCAGATATTTAACTTTTTCCTTATAGTGTACCTGGTTGGGTAAGAAGGTATTCATAGCCTCCATACACCTTTGTGATTAACGAACCTAATAAAATCTATACATCTCACGACTTAACATCAATAGATGAACATTCACCTGTCAGCCGGTGTAATTCTGACTGCAGCTCTGCAGGTACTGAAACATGGACGTGAATGCCTCCAGACCAATAAAGTGAAGATTGCGTGGCATCACTCAATCGCTACATGTAAAATGACGTGCAGAGATAAAACCGCGGTTCATTGTGGATTCCTTCAGAATTGGCAAAATTATAAATTGTTGGAATATTCATGATGATACTTATCTACCTTCTTTCTTTCCAACACACTATGCAGCAATGCTGCTTCATTGCCCAGTATATGCTCCTTTAAGAGCTTCTTTTATCTGCTGCCTGGCAATATGAATTGGTTACCGTATATCCAAACAGTTAGCGTACAGACGTTCCCTGTCTGAGCTCCTCTACTTCCCAGTCCACATTCGAAAATGGGGACTCGCCATCTCCTCATATTTGGATAATTATAGTATTGTGTACAAACCTTTGCTGAGCAGCAGTCGAAAGCAGCATGAACTGGGCATTGAAGCAACATAGTGATAGGCAGGGATGGAAGCAAAATAAAATAAGTTCTGCTACATTTTCCAGTTTATGCTCCCTTAGAAGCTCCTTTCAACTGCTGCGTGTCACTATCCATAGGTTATATCCAAACAGTTTGGTGTATGGGAATGTCTCTGTTGGAGCCCTCCACTTACTTCCCACCATATTTAGGTATTTAGGTAGGGAAATCCCCATATTTCGATGTGTGAGTATGGCGTACAAACCTTTGTTGAGCAGCAGTCAAAAGCAGCATGAACAGGGCATTGAAGCAGCATGAACAGGGCATTGAAGCAGCTCTATGGCATAGTGCTAGGGGAAGATGGAAGCAAAATAAAATAAGTATATTACAAATCTTTTCAATGGCCATAGAATAATTTCATTTTATGTAGAAATATACATCACTCTGCTTATGGTGCTCGAGTAGAGATCCAATTCGTACGCATTGAGAGAGAAAGACTAGGCACTCAATTTGTTTGCAGTGAATAAATGACAAGCTGTTTTATGGAAAATCATTAACGTTTCGGTCTCTTAATCCGGACCTTCATCAGAATATGACCAATTGTCACAGAGGGAAAAGGTTCCAATCAAGGCAGCTCCATGGTAATGGGTGTGTGGCGCGGTGGCATTACCATGGCGCTGCCGTGATTAGAACCTTTTCCCTCTGTGACAATTGGTCGTATTCTGATGAAGGTCCGGATTGAGAGACCTGTGTTTAGACAAACTGAGTGCGAAATTTTTCTCTTGTGTAGAATAATTAAAAAAAATAAATATAATTATACAATAATATATAATTATAAGTATAGTTTATATAATAAAAATAATATATAAACTTATAATTTAATTAACAATTAATGTAAAAACAAAAATGTCAGTCTCCGCACTTGGTTTCTGAGTACTCGAATGCATCTACTTATTAGTATTCTAAAGTAAATATTTGTTATCGACGGCGACTTCAGCGTGTCTCAGAAATGTCAGTATATTTAGCCTAGCGGCACAGTGTAAACATGATAACAGATGAACAAACATGTATGTTTGCGTCTGACATTATTGACCAGGAGCGGGCGGCCGGGCTGTGTTGTCTATTTAGAAGGACGTACGGGCAGCCGGACTGTCACCAAGGCAGATCGACAAGGACTAGTACTACGCCAAAGCATCAGAGTACATCCGTGACCGGCTTGTGTGCCGAATCTGCACCATTTACAATTTTTACTTATTAGGCCACGTGCACACGTTCAGTATTTCATGAGTTTTTTATCTCAGGATTTGTAGCCAAAACCAGGAGTGGAACAATCAGAGGAAAAGTCTAATAGAAACACGTCACCACTTCTGTATCTATCACCCATGAATGGTTTTGGCAACAAATACTGAGGTAAAAAACTCATCATATATTCAGCGTGTGCACGTGGCCTTATAATGCCTTTGAGACATTTCGTTAGTTTCATGTCATAGGATGGGAGGCTGTCTTTGCAAAATTGTGTAAAAATACAAGGTTACTGCTCTTATGTGGCTGCTTATATTAGTCAGAGATGTCTCCAATCAGCCGATTAGTCCAAAAAATAATACAAATAATTTTGCGGTTGTATGTATTGTGCGCACCTTGAGATACTTCATTAACATCCAGAGCTGCATTCAGAGTTCTGGTGCACAATGACAATGTACAGTGTTATTCTATCAGTACAGCTAAGCGCAAAGCCAACAGAATTACTGCATGCAGCTCTGGAGGACATCAGAGCAGGACGTCTCACATATTTGATATCAATACTATCTTAGGCACTGCAAAACATAGACTAGAGAGATTTAGGCTAAGTTCAGACAGAGCGTTTGTGCTCCATTTTTTTTTTTTGTACATTGATCCAATTTTGTTGCAGTTTCTGAACCAAAAACGGATCTTATTTTTACAAAAAAAAACATCACAAATGCATAATCCATTTGTGCTGCTTTTTTTTTTTTTTTTTTTTTTTTTTTTTTTTGCACCATTTTTGCGGGCCACAGAGACACATACACACTTTCTTACCCTCCCTGGTGAGCCCTGGTGAGGTCTTCCTCCTGGGCAACACATTCCTGTCTGTGACTAATATGGTGCTTTATATAAACAAAATAAAAGGCGGTCTAATGGAGCGCTAAGAAGGAGAGGATTACTACTCCTATATTAAAGCATCCAAACCTTTATTAAGATGTCCCCTATACGCCACAACATGTTTCAACAGTCTACAGCTGTCTTCCTCAGGTAATATCCACAGTGCAGGACAAAACAACTCCCCATCCCCGCACAGAGGGGAGGGACAGAACACCAGCTTAGGTGGGTGTGAATATTTAAATAACACTTATACAGCAGCAGGACTATTGGGCTGTTAATAAAATGGAGAGGACTAATGCACTTGCTCCCTGCATGGGCTGAAAATGCTTATAACAAGAAAACTACAGAATGTACATTAATTATTTTACATGTATTTAAAAGGCTGCCCAGGCACTATTCAAGGGTAATATTAGTATCTGACTGAAAAATGACATGACAGTCCCTTTAAGAAAGTGGTCCAAAACTAGAAGACATTAGTAAGAAATAAAGTCCAACCCTGCCACTGACGTGGTGAAATCAAGATTACAGAGTACATTGCCACTACAGCCAATCACTGAACTCGGCGTCTTGTGCCAGATACATCAGCAAACCCTCTGAGCTCAGTGATGTTCGCTGTTGTAGTGACTTTACCACTACAGCCGAAACTCCAAGATCAGAGCAGCCAATATTGGATCAAGGAAGGGTGAGTATAGAAAGAG
The DNA here is from genome assembly GCA_033576535.1 of Allobates femoralis. Taxonomy (NCBI): domain Eukaryota; kingdom Metazoa; phylum Chordata; class Amphibia; order Anura; family Aromobatidae; genus Allobates; species Allobates femoralis. The sequence continues at coordinate 830,069,182 of JARQOC010000003.1, read as the reverse complement.
GTTTTTTTTCACCAGTATCTTTATCTTTAGGGTCTACTTTTTTGAAAGTCAAAAACACCTTTATTGATAACCCATCAATATTTGGCCAATATTATATTATAGCAACTCGGGCAGCAACAATTTGATCTATTGATGGGGATCCAATATTATGTGGCCCCTTGGAAAAATGCTCATCCTGATACAGTTTAGGCATCCAGCCACAGATCTCCATTGGTGAGGAGTGGCCACTACTATATTCAAGTGCTCATAACTAACAGTTGATGCTCGGACAGGCTCAACTAGAGTACTGAGTGTAATGGACGTCATTGGGGACTCGAGCGTTTTTCCGAAAGATCTTCCATTATCCTCGGTAAATGAGTCGCACACATTTGAGCATTCACTGCTCGTTACGATCATGGCAGTGCCCGCTCATCACTAATCTCAGTGTAATAAGACATCCAGCTGAGACTTATGAGTATGCATCAAACGCCTGTAGATCTGTAGGGTAGATCCCCTCCATTAAGCTTCCCGGCTATTTGTAGAGTTTCATAACTTTCTATTAATGACAGACATGAGGGCCGCTCGGACTGATATAGCGGCTACCAGGAATGCGACCAGTAATAGATTTCGGGAGAGAGCACGTTATTCTTAGTTAATGGGAAAGTGTTTTACAACTGATGCTGATCTGTAATTATATGGCTGCTACATTCCAGAAAATGTGCGGAAACCAAATCCAAATGTCAATAATGCACGGTGGTAAAAATACTCCTGTCTCAGGAGTCAGCGCAGCCATCCAGGTGTCGTAATTATCAATAATGCAGCCGGCCCTGATCGTGACGCCGCCATTCCTAAAAGTATGATTTGAGTGTGGTGGGGGGGGGGGGCTTTATTGGAGTCTTTCAGTCAGCAGCTCTATGTGCAAGCAAGATCATCAGGTGCCATCGTGCAGGTTGGCGCATCACATGCAGTCTGCTACACATCACTTTGGTCCAGCATTTGACTCCTCATAGGAAAGCGAGCCATATAAAATAAATAGAATGTGGTGGTCTCATGTGGGATCACAACTATGAACGATGATCACCATTGTGGCAAAATTGTCCGTGGAGGTCTCAACTCGACGGTGCATCACAAGCAATCGTAATAGTTATTCACCAAGCAATGATAACAATAAAATCATTGTACAGGAGGGGAGCTGTGACATCACCTATTGTGAATGGTGGATCCTGTGTTATCTACTGTATATAGAGGTGTTATCAGTCATTGTACAAGAGGAGGTGAGCTGTGATATCTCCTATTGTGAATGGTGGATCCTGTGTTATCTACTGTATATAGAGGTGTTATCAGTCATTGTACAAGAGGAGGTGAGCTGTGATATCTCCTATTGTGAATGGTGGATCCTGTGTTATCTACTGTATATAGAGGTGTTATCAGTCATTGTACAAGAGGAGGTGAGCTGTGATATCGCCTATTGTGAATGGTGGATCCTGTGTTATCTACTGTATATAGAGGTGTTATCAGTCATTTGGAGGAGGTGAGCTGTGACATCACCTATTGTGAATGGTAGATCCTGTGTCATCTACAGTATATAGAGGTGTTATCAGTCATTGAACAGGAGGAGGTGAGCTGTGATATCACCTATTGTGAATGGTGGATCCTGTGTTATATACTGTATATAGAGGTGTTATCAGTCATTGTACAGGAGGAGGTGAGCTGTGTTATAACCTATTGTGAATGGTGGATCCTGTGTTATCCACTGTATATAGAGGTGTTATCATTATCAGCCATTGTACAGGAGGAGGAGGTGAGCTGTGATATAACCTATTGTAAATGGTGGATCCTGTGATATCTACTGTATATAGAGGTGTTATCAGTCATTGAACAGGAGGAGGTGAGCTGTGGTATCACCTATTGTGAATGGTGGATCCTGTGTTATCTGCTGTATATAGAGGTGTTATCAGTCATTGTACAGGAGGAGGAGGTGAGCTGTGATATAACCTATTGTAAATGGTGGATCCTGTGATATCTACTGTATATAGAGGTGTTATCAGTCACTGTACAGGAGGAGGAGGTGAGCTGTCATATCACCTATTGTGAATGGTGGATTCTGTGTTATCTACTGTATATAGAGGAGTTATTAGTCACTAGCTGTGAGCCCGATGCAAATGCATCGGGATTCTAGAACGTGCATTAATTTGATTATAGTAGTTATAGCTGGTGTGAGTACTTTTTGGGGGGGTTTGAGTATTTTTTGGGGGGTGTGAGGACTTTTTGGGGGTGTGTGAGTACTTTTTGGGGGGGTGTGAATACTTTTTGGGGGGTGTGAATACTTTTTTTGGGGGGGGGTGAATACTTTTTGGGGGGTGTGAATAGTTTTTGGGGGGGTTGAATACTTTTTTGGGGGGGTGTGAATACTTTTTTGGGGGGTGTGAATACTTTTTTGGGGGGGTTTGAATACTTTTTGGGGGTGTGTGAATACTTTTTGGGGGGGTGTGAATATTTTTTGGGGGGGTTGAATACTTTTTGGGGGGTGTGAATACTTTTTGGGGGTGTGTGAATACTTTTTGGGGGTGTGTGAATACTTTTTGGGGGTGTGTGAATAGTTTTTGGGGGGGGTTCAATACTTTTTTGGGGGTTTGAATAATTTTTGGGGGGGTGTGAATACTTTTTTGGGGGGTGTGAATATTTTTTTGGGGGGTTGAATACTTTTTGGGGGGTGTGAATACTTTTTTGGGGGGTGTAAATACTTTTTGGGGGGGTTGAATACTTTTTGGGGGTGTGTGAATACTTTTTGGGGGGGTGTAAATACTTTTTGGGGGGGTGTGAATACTTTTTTGGGGGGTGTGTGAATACTTTTTTGGGGGGGTTCAATACTTTTTGGGGGGGGTGTGAATACTTTTTGGGGGGGGTGTGAATACTTTTTGGGGGGGGTGTGAATACTTTTTGGGGGGGTGTGAATACTTTTTGGGGGGGTGTGAATACTTTTTGGGGGGGGTGTGAATACTTTTTGGGGGGTGTGAATACTTATTGGGGGGGTGAGCGGGAAATCGCTAACTTTGTGGCCGAAAATCGAACCAGAGGCTCGGCCACAAAGTTAGCGATTTACCGCTCAGGCAGCGACTCGCTACCTGAGCGGTAAATCGCTAACTTTGTGGCCGAGCCTCTGGTTCGATTTTCGGCCAGCGACTCGCAATGGCCGCTTCGCGGCCATTGCTCGCACTCAGCCAGCGACTCGCAATGGCCTCGCGGCCATTGCTCGCGCAGGCTAACGACTCGCATTGGCCGCTACGCGGCCAATGCTTCGCTCGTGGTGACGTCACAGAGTGACAAAGCCACGGCGATTTCGGGGTCCGACACAAAAATGCCTACGGCAATTATAGAGTAGATTGTAATCCTGGAAGTTATACTGCTAAAAAAGCTTTCTGAATTGAACATGAAGTGTGATTCTAGTATAAAGTTTAGTCGTCGGGGTGAAGTATGCACAATTTCTAATACATTTCTTTTAAATGGATATACCCATGGTGTTATTACCAGTCATTGTGACACTTTGTGTTGGCATTGTTAGTTTACTTTGAGGGGGTCTTGTATTGGTATTGTGGGGGGTATTATACCTGTGTTGATGTTGTGTTAATGCTGTATTGGGGTGCTGTTTGTCAGGGTTGAATTTTCAGTAGTGTTATAATGGAGGGGGTCTTGTACTGGGGGTTGGCTTTGTACCTGTGCTGTGTTGAGTAGTGTTCTATAAGGGGTGATCAGCTTTAGCTTGAGTCTCGGACTTTATTACCAGACTCCCTGTCTCTATATTGTATGTTCTGCTGATGAATCGTACATTGATGTCACGTATATGGAGCAAGGAAAAAAATCTCAGTCATTAAAATGCAGGAATTTTGCATATATGAAGGTCGCTCCTCTGACTGCAGATAAATCATGAGGTCCTCTGGGACACTGCAGAGAGCTCGGCCGTGTCCCGGTTCTGTCATTTCTCCGCTTCCTTCATACGAGTTCTCTGCGTATCCTCACTACGAATGTAAATTAATTGACGGATCCTATATGTCTTGTCTTTCTCATTATCATTCTTGTTTTTCTGCCCACAAGAAGATAAAGCCAAACATGTCTACTGCATCCGGAAAACAGGGTCATTCTGCACTTACTGTGCAATTTGGCTATTCACAAGGGGGCAAAATGTCCTCTTCTGTTACTTCTACATTGGTAGGGGTCTACCTCCCTACGCCCCCACTGACCATCTAGTTGGAGGCACTACAGCGCTCCATAGCTGTGACCTCCTCATTGTTTTCACGACAGAGCGCTGTACGTCTGATTGTGGCAGCATCTGTTATTTCAGCTTGGTGATTGGGTTGCCCACCGATTTGTCTTTTAGTACATATCCATAACAATTGCATTTTTATGATACAGCGCTCCAAACCTCCTGCAGAGACATATTGCTAGATGACAATAGCTGCAGTTACCACTAGGAAGGTTGCAATTCTGTTCATTGTATTTATAGATATTGCCCCCTTATTTCTGGGGATCTTAAGCCCCTATTTTAATTCACAGGAATTGTGGATTGAATGGACAGTCATAGATGCAATCTCTTTTCTGTTAAATACCTTAGATGCTGCAGCCACTATTGTCAGTGGTAGTTAAGTAGCAAGGGGTAGTAAGGAATGACAGAGAAATTGGGTCTCCTAGACTGACCCTCAGGATTGGGGAGCCCTATCTTTCTCTTATCCCAGAGTCAGCTTTGATGGTGAGGATGTCTGAGTCGCCACCTTGCCCTGGCTGCTGGCCACTTCTAGTCTAATACCACCTCTGGGGATAGGAGTTCTAAAACCACATAAAAATAGAACAATAGGGAAATAAACAATGCTCACTTACAGCAATACACACAGTGGTTAAGACAATTCATGCACTGGAGGAAATAAAGAGCAGGGAGGAAAACCAGACAACAAGAAGATTTTCACAGCACGCCAAACATCACTTCAATAGATAAACAGCAACTGGATCGCCAGACCACATGGACCGGTATTGCAAAAGCTGTAGTTGGCATGAGAAGACAGATTCCACCATCAGGGAGCGACTGTGATAGGTTTCCCAGAGCATGTGATCCTAGAGGTAATTAGGAGGGACACAGATTAACTCCTGCTAGCCTGATCATTACTGAAGAAAACAGCTGGTTGACGCTGAGGCTACCTGTGCATCTCAGAAGCGACAGAACCCACAGTGTGGAGTGTCGGAATTTTGTAGTGTGAACAGTGACAGATGCCGCCATGACACTCTGCGAGTCTTGAGCAAAATGCAGTGTGCCATTAAGGGGGTTAACTGTTGGTTTAGAGTTCTCTCCATTCCCAGCAGTAGTGGCATGAACTACTCAACTGTGTGTTACAGCTTTAGTTCTGCTGTCAGTATAGTGATCGCTCCTTTGAGGATTATCTCCCTGCACCGCATTGAATCAGCACAGATCTTGATGGGGTTAAGTGGAAAATGTCACCAAGTGGCTCCTGCACAAGAGGAGGTTGGACCAGATGACCCAGGAGGTCCTTACCAATGCTTCCATAGCATGATTCTACAACCATTGTTGTTGCATTGACCATGGGATGTCAACCAAAGTGGTCGAGAGGCGATGTAAATCTCCATTCTACATGGTTCACCAGATTGCCCTAAGCAGTTGGTGTTGACAATTAAGGATATGGTTCCATGTGGGCCGTTTCAAATGTCCATTGTGTGGAAACCACCTAGAAAGCCGTAGGATCCAATCCAAAGGGAAAATATTTATACAACTTTTGTAAGAACAACAGATCCATGAACAGCATTTTTTTACATTTCCACACTTTTCACATATTGATAAAGCAAAAGTAAACTTCAGCTCTGTCCGATCAGTGAAGGTTTCCAGCACTTACACCTATTCCATAGTGAGTGAATATACATTTTTATACTTTTGTTGTGACAATAGAAAGAAGTGATTCTCAATGTTGTTATGACTTGTGGCGCTGAGGACACAATCTACACACAGACCCTCAAAATGGAAGCGCCGTGCGGCTCACCTAAAATATCACTGGAGAAGTTATCTGAATTTCTGCACATATAAGAAGTCAAGTACGCCGCCTGCGCTTGGATGTAATGTTTTATGCAGTTTTTTGTTCTGTTTGATAAAAGCATTCTTTTCATTTTCTTCTTTCCTATGGATGAACTTAGTCTATTTTGTCCTTAAAGAGCCCCTGTTACTAAGCAGTAGCGTGTAACTGTTGTCACAAATGGCGGTGCAGATGAGAAATTCTGCACTTATATAATCCATAGTCATTACAAGGCACGATGAGATTTCAGTTCCCACAGGTTATAGTAAGGTCTCCATATACATGAAAGTCGGACGAAACCACCAACTCCGGGAGACTGGTTGACCATCAGAGGAACTTGACAATAGAGATGAGTGGACCCGTGGAAGTTCGGGTTCTACAGGTGTAGCCAAACTTTTTTAAAGTTTGTTCTGGACCCAAACTTGACTCTTCATTGGATTGGGTAGTCCAACTACATACAGCCAGCCATAAGCAAAACACTTCCAGGGAGTGAGGCCAGGTTTGGTCCTTTTCATTTGTCCAGTGATTTGGAGGCGTAACCAAAATGTTTTGTGTTCGGTATGAACTCTGAACTTTAATGTCCGGATCACTCATCCCTACCTGACAATCCTAGGGGAAGAAAGGATTAGGCTGTTACACTTCAACATGTCCAATCCTCTTACATTCCAGGCAGATGAGCAAGAGATTTCTGCAGCTGCTTGTGCCCCTCTCTGCATTGTAAACACAAGTGTATCAGGGAACCAGTGAAAAACTGTCGACCAAACAAGCGTTTAGCCCACAGCTATCTAAGGTATAAGACCAAAAGCATGAGATTACATGGGTATTCCCAGAATTGAAAGTTATCGCTGATCTGAGATGGCATAACTTTAACCCCTGCCCCGCCATCCCATACATATTAGATGGCTGTCTTCTTGCCTAACTCATAACAGTAGTGCACACACTGTCAAGGAAGAGCGCCTTTGCCAAACTCACTTCTACATAACAAAGAGATTGACAACCTGAAATAAACGATGGCTGACCCATAATGGCCTTGGCATCACCTGTTGAGATCCTCCTACACATTAGAGTGTCGGCCAAACCCATTAATATCAACTGGTCCAAACATTTTTGGTCTAATGTGTATGGAACCTCTACCTATCTCTGGGGGTCCGACTGCTTGGACCGACAACGAGGCTCTGCATCCCGAAGATTGACCTCGCTCTTAGGAACGCTTGATGTCCCAGCCTTGGTAAGTTATCCCCAATCTTTTTAAAGCATTTTCTTTTCACTATGCTTGTTCCATCATTTCTGTCAAATGGACACCTGTCACATGAGGAGAGCCTGGGACCTGAGTTATGGTGATCGATGTGGGTCCCAGATTTAAGACATGCAGCTATCGGACATTTATGGCATACCTTTGGGATTTGCCATAAAATATCTGTTCTGAGACCAGACGTGGAACACGTAACCGAAACAGGCCCATCCCTCCCCAATACCCAAACTAACCAAAAAGTCTTCTAATTACCCACACAGTCCATCCAGTCACCGTACCTTACTCCTCACCCTGAACCTGCAGCTGTCATCAAAAACAAGAAAAATCGTCTTTAAAATGATGAGAAATAATGTATGAACCATAAAGTTCTATATTCTACACTTTACCTATTCTTTCCTTTGTGTCACTGAAGGAGCTTTATTATGGTAACAAACCAAGACCTTTTTATGTGTTTTACTTTTACTTTTTACAAAATGCAAATTTATTTTTTGTTTCCTTTTAAAATCTATTCTTATTACATAATTTTTTTTATATTGAGAATATTCTTGCATATAATGACGATGTCTGATTTACTCAACATTCACACAGTCATGGCTGCAAGTGTTGGCACCTTGAAATTGCTCCAGAAAATGAAGTGTTTCTCCCAGAAAATTATTACAATTACTCGTGCTTGTTCTAAAAAGGTTTATTTCCTTTGTGGGTGTTAGAACAACACAAAAAATGAGAAAAAATTGACATAATTTCACACAAAACCCCTAAAATGGGCCAGGCAAAATTGTTGTCACCCTCAACTTAATATTCGGTTTCACCCTTTGGAACAAATCCCTGCAATCAGTTGCTCCTATAACCTCCACAAGCTTCTTCTCTCCTGGATTTTGGCCTCTTCTTTATAATCTGCTCCCGGTCTCTCGTATTAGAGGCGTCTTTTCCCAACAATAATATCTCTCCCAGGTGATCAATGGGATTTAGATCCGGACTCATTGCTGACACCTCAGATCTCTCCAGTCCCTTTGTTTCCATCTATTTCTAGGCTTCTTGATGTTTGGGGTCATTGTCCTGCTGCAAGACCCATGACCTAGGACTCACTCCCAGCTTTCTGACACTGGGCTCTACATTGTCACCCAAAATCCTTTGGTAATTTTCAGATTTCATGATTCCTTTCATACAGTAAAGTCCTGCAGTGCTAGTGGTAGTAAAACAACCTCAAAACATCCTTGAGTCTCCATCATATTTGACTGTAGGTCCTGTGTTCTTTTCTTTGTAGCGTCATTCTGTTTTCAATAGACAGTAGAATTATGTGCTTTACCAAAAAACTCTATCTTGTTCTCATCTGTCCAAAAGACTCTTCCTAGAATGATTTTGGTTACTTGTGTACATTTTGGCAAACTGCAGTCTAGCTATTCTACGTCTGTGTCTGCATTGGGTCCTCCTGGGTCTCCCCCATAGCGTTTCATTTAATTCAGATTTGGATGGATAGTTCCTGCTGACACTGATGCGCTCTGAACCTGCAGGAGAGCTTGAATATTTGGAACTTGATAGAGGCTTATCCACCATCTGGGCTATCCTACTTGCAACATTTTATCAATTTTTGTCTGCCATCCACATCCAGAGAGATTAGCTACAGTGCCATGGGTTGTATACATCTTTGTTATGTTGCGCACCGTGGACAAAGGAACATCAAGATCTCTGGAATGGACTTGTAACCTTCAGATTGTGATATTTTTCATAATTTTGGTTCTCTAGTCCTCCAGTTCTCTTCTCTTTCTGTTCTCCATGCTTAGTGTGACACACACAGACACACAATGCAAAGATTGAGTCAACTTCTCCCCTTTTTACCTGGTTTCAGGTGTGATTTTCATATTGCCCACATCTGTTACTTGCCACAGGCAAGAGTGAACGAGCTTGGAACAAAGTTGTTTACCCACAATTTTGGAAAGGTACATACAATATTGTCTGGCCTGCTTTTGCGGTTTTAGGTGAATTAGAGGAAAACCAACAGCACTTATTGACACTAATGGGGTCTGTAAAAGGTGGTTATCAATTTTCCCGTAGTATGCTGTACAGTGCTGAGCCTCCAACATGGCTGTGGGCAGAACCTTCTCTGGCACATGGGATCCGGATATAGATTTGCACACAAAAAATTATAATTTTATGTGTTTAGAGGAGACACATTAGAGCTTGAGAACCAAGTATGGTGGTTTATTCTTGTACCACAAACTAGGAAGTGGGCAGAATCGATGATACTTTTCGGGATGCACCAATCTCGACAGGTATCTTTAGCCATGCCGTCACCAGCAAACACTTCCAAATGCCAGAATTGTCCATGTACGGGTATAGATTTTTAGGAAACATTTTGCATGCTTTGGCTACATTATTACAAGGGCACAAAACTTACATGTCATGCTTGTTTGTTTTTTTATTAATGTTTAAAAAAAAAAATGTGTTATTGTTTTCCCCTTTGATGGCGTGCCTTTTTTCCTCCTCATTAGCCGTGACTTGTATGCAGAGGATTGCTTGCAGAATACAGATTGTGCAATCCACCATTAAAGCACAGATTGCAGACATACGCCTTGCCTATGGGGGGTATATATGCTCAGACTTTGCACTATACATAACGCATCATCCGTTTCAATTTCCATGCTCCTTGGAGGGCCATGCAGGCTGTTACACACTCTTGCTCCTTTATTTCCCAGTGCTAATCTGCTGTGCTGATGAAGAAGCAACACCCCCTCCCATCCTTGGATACCAAAGACATCATTCAACAGTTCTGTATATTTAGAAACCCCCAAAATGAATAGCAATGCAGACTCCACGGGAATTGAGAGCAGTAGAGGCTGGATTTCTGCTACCGCTCATTTGTTTTCCTTTGGTCCATAGGGAATTGGTGCTCGAAGGAGAGAAGAATTAGCACATCTCTCCATAGCAGCGTAATCCCGCAGATAAAGTCCTTACGTATCAAAGGCTGCCCCACATTTGTCTAATGAGGTCATTCATTCCAAATGTCCCGCTCTTCTTTTTCTGATGTTTGGCCCATTTCTTTCTGCACTTGGTTGGAATCAATGTCACAATCATCTACTTTTTATCCCTTGGTCTGGTGGGAGGGGGGGTTGCTATGTTTCATCAGGGGAAAAAAAAACAAATTGCCTATCGAATGTTCATCTCTGTTTTCTATGAGCTCCACTGGCGTCTTCTTATTGCTGACGTTTTAATACAAACTGGCTAAATCTTCTCTTTACTGATTATTGTCATGTAAGAGTCTCCAATTGATTGAACAATTGGAATGGCAAAAATCAGCAGGGTTGCCTGACCCTTATACGACTAGAGCCCTTTAGATGGTCAACTCTTTCCACCAAAATTGGCCAACCTTAGTCAACCACCCACAGTGCAGGTTGACAGCAGCCCTATTCACTCCTCATTGTCATCATTACTGTGGACCTTAGCGCTAAAACCCTCACCGATCATTTGGGCCTCTACTAACTCACTTACTTCAGTCCCATTGTGCCTGGAGCCCTTTTAGATGGTCAACTCTTTCCACTAAAAATTTGTCAACCACCCACTGTGCAGGTTGATGGCAGCCCCGTTCACTGTCATGATCAATGGGGACCTTAGCGGTAACCTCCACCCATCTTTGGCCGGCTACTGCCTTCATTTACTCCCTTTCCATTGCGACTTTTGATTTTGTAATCCCTCCAGAAGTTCATTTTTGGTTGCATCACATGGATATGACTTGTGCTACATTTATTGGGCTTTATAAAGTTGTCTGAATAGTCATTGTGTGATCATATTAGTCATAGTCTTATTGCTATTGGTATAAAATAGCTATCGACACTCCGTCCCAATGAGTGGTGCACGTGGAGTAAGCACAATCCAAATTCAAAGATTTCCTGGCACTCACCCTGGCGGGGAATACTTGAATTTGGACATTGCTATCGGTGGCTGCCAAAAAACTCTGTACCACCATCGGACATGGTATATGTCACCTTCCATCAGACCTTGGCAATCTCATTAAATATTCAATAATGATTGCACCGATCCTACAAAATTTAGTATGGTTTTACAAGACATTATGTTTTGGGGCGTCTTTATCCAATGTGCTTTCGACAGGCAGTGAACTGATTCTCGGGTAGAGCGCCACCATGTAAACATGAAGCCATCCGCCATACCAACATGTCAACTTATAGTTGTCATGAGTTCAAGGCAAGGACAGCTCCAAAAAGAGTTCCTCCAGGAAACGTGTAATACTTGGATAGCCTTCTCTGCTTCAGGTCATCAACACCCTTTGAGTTATTGTACGAGGCAATGTATCTCATTCAGGGGGAAGACTGACAAGTCAAGGTGTTTTTACGTATCTATAACAAAGCCCGACCGAGTCGCCCTCCTCGAGGTGTCAATAGGGCATCGGCTCGGCAGGATTTCAGGCTCTCCGGGATTTCATGGTCAACTCACAGTGAAACACTTTTAATTTGGAAAGGCTGGGGCAGGCCGAATCAGTTTGTTCAGGAGGATCTATAAAGTCTCAGCTTCTTCCTGGTCTGCTCCTAACTCCCTCCAAGATAATCCCCACAGGATTCCTATATTTGTTTTCCCATTTGCATCACGCGACACCGCCAGATGACACCCATGTTGAATAGCGCTATTAGCAGTTATTAATGAGTCCGCTTATTCCTGTCCGGATGCTATTTGCATTAAAGGGGTTTTACAAAAACAGGAGTCCTGGCTGTTTTCTTTCAGAAATGCTGCCATGCCTGCTTAATGGTTGTGTCTGGTATTGCAGCTTAGCACTAGCCAAAGTGTGCGGGGATCACAGATGCTATTGTCTGTGGTTAGGAACAAACTTTTCTTTATTTTTTTGCATAAAGAATGCAGTTGTGGTTTTCTAATTCTGTTCAACCCCTTTAAATTTGACCAGAACCTGCCTTGAGCGGCACAGATGAGCACCAAACGGGGGAAAATGGTTAAAATATTTTTATGCTAAAAAGTTTGCAATTATAATAATTAAAAAAAAATGCTATCTACAGCAGTTCAGTTCCTTTAAAATGAAATTGTTTATAGGAAGAATATCACCAAATGTCCACAGCTTATCCAGCAATCAGGCAAAATGATCTCAATTTTAGGCTAAATGTTCTCTCATCCTGTCAATCTGATCAATTAGGCCAATCACCCTCTATCTCCTCCATTCTGTCAGTCTGTGAAATCAGACCACACTCAGTTGTCATCCAAGTGCAGTTCAATGTTTTCTATGGACTCCCTGACTGTCATGGTCAAGTGTGATCCAATAATTGGATCCAACTCCGATATGCTGCAATTTTTTTTCCTTGGACCAGAGCTGTGGAGTCGGTAAGCCAAACATCCAACTTGGACTCTTCAGTTTCCTGAATCCAACTACACCAAAATGCATACCGACTCCACAACCATGGCAGTGAAATCAGTAAGCCAAACTTCCGACTCTCACTCTTCAATTTCCCTAAAAGGACTCCAACTCCGACTCCACAACCATGGCTGGGAAATCGGTAAGCCAAACATCCGACTCAAACTCCTGAATTTCCCTGAATCCATCTCCGACTTCACCAAAATGGATACCGACTCCACAACCATGGCTGTGGAGTCAGTAACCAAACATCTGACTGAATCCGACTCCACCAAAATGGCTACCGACTCAGACTCCACAACCAGGGCTGTGAAGTCAGTAAATCAAACATCCGACTCCAAAACCTGATTCCTGGATACTGATTTACCTCGACGCGTTTCAGAAAGCCACGTGTCCTTCTTTGGGACAAACATGGGATCTGCAGATAAACGCAATAGTGTCTTATCCAAGATATCAGACATAGAAGGGGTAGGCAATCCACTAACCTAGTATAGTTGTGTGACACACAATTAGTATAAATCAAGGGCTGAAGCACAATATCCAGGAAACAAGAAAGAAAGGTGGTTGATCCTGCTGACAATTACAGAATCCAATAAGAGGAGAATGTAATAACAGGTGGGCTATTTGACGCGTTTCGAAGTGAGTAGCACTTCTACTTCAGGAACACCAAGTGAGTGACTTCCAAATGCGTTGTTGTTAAACGCGTTTGGAAGTAAACCACTTCTTCAGGAAGGCCACCCAGGCAGATCACTTTGAAACGCGCAAATAAACCACCTGTTATTACATTCCCCTCTTAATGGATTCCTTCAACGTCCGCAGCGCAGTGTAATCACCTTTCTTTCCCGGTTATTGATGCCTCAGTCCTTCTTCAGGACAAATCACTTAACTACTACTTGTCCTGTAGAAGACTTGGATCTCTGAAACGCGTCAACGAAGTAAATAACTATCCAGAAATCATGTTTTTGGTCTTTTATTCCACGGCTGCGCGGATTTAACTTCTTCTCAGCTGTCTCATTCAATAACATGAACATGAGTGCAATCTTTTACTTCCCATTTTCTCCCCGCCCCAGCTTGATTTGATAGACAGGTGTCCTCTATTTGTGTATAGGAAGAGACCTGTCAATCAAGCTGGTCAGGGAGATGTCAGAGGCACATTGCCCCGCAGGATCTTCCCCCTCATTCTCTGCTCATTTATTTTTAAAACATGCAATGTATCGTTCTGCAATGAGGGACCCTGTCAGGGTTTTATGTGACCTCATTTTGATAGTAATTGCTTCCCTTTAAAAAGGTTGTTATTAGAAGATAGCAAATAAATTTGCAGGAGCCTATTCTGAGGTTGCCGAACCTGAGCCCTGCAAAACAACCTCCTAGATACTGACTACCTCGCTGCCTCTTCTGATTTGTTGGCTTGGTGCAATGTCAAGGTCAAAACATGACGCAATCACTGCACTTATCAGAAGAGGCGCTGAGGATGCCATCAGCTACCAGGCGGCTTGCAGGGTTCCTTGGTCAGTCGCCACAGAATACTGATGTGGCCACTGGATCAAGGTCCTGCTTATCAATTTGATCATCTTTGGCCCTTTTATGGTCACAAGGGTCTCTGTCCTTGGGTGACTTGTGACAGGTTTGGGATCTGAGTCTCACATTGTCTTGTTAGACACTGGGGTTTAAGTGAATGGGTTAAGAAGTCTTTCCTTGCTAGTTATTCCCTGTAACTCCTATCTCAGGTGTAGCCGGTTTCTGACCACTCCCATCCACTTAAGTCACATGTTCCATCACCTTATGCCGGTTATTGAGACTGCCCACCTTGGAGTAAGGAAGCTTCCTGTAGCTGTTGAGTCCTGTTGCCTGCAACACTGGTGTTTGGCTTCAGCTTTGACCCAGCGATTTTTTTTTTTTTTCGTTTTTCATTTTTGTTTTTTGCTCCCCTGTTTCCAAGAGCCATAACTTTTTTATCTTTCCATCAATATAGACATTTAAGGGCTTGATTGCAGGATGAGTTGTACTTTAAGATGCCATCATTTATTTTACCATATAGTGTACAGAAAAATGGGGAAAAAAATTACAAGTGCAGTGAAATTGCAAAAAAAGGTGTAATTACGCGTTTTTTTGGGGGGGATTTTTTGTCGACCTTGTTCACTATATGGTAAAACTGACATGTCGGTGTGATGCCTCGGGTCGGTACGAATCGTAGATACCAAACGTTACTTTTACTGTTATCTAAGTCATGAAAAAAAATCAGAAGTTTGAAAAGAAAAAAAAAAAAGAATCGCACTTTTGCGCCATGCTCTGCGCCCCGTAGCGTCCCATGTTTCAGGATCTGGAGCTGTGTGACGGCTTATTTTTTTGTGGCATGAGCTGACATTTCTAATGATACTATTTTTGGGTGGATGTGCTGTTTTGATCGCCCATTGTTGCATTTTATAGCAAAGTTGTGGCGACCAAAAAAAATGTTATTTTGGTGCTGGGACCTTATTTGCCGTTGCACAGTTTTTGTCTCTCATTAATTTATTTTATATCTTGATAGATCGGGCATTTCTGAACGCAGAGATACCAAATATGTGTATTTTTTTTTTATTAATACTTTTATTTTGAATGGGGGAAAAGGGGGTGATTTGAACTTTTGTATTTTTTTTTTTTTTTTTCTTCATATTTTTAAAAACTTTATTTTTTTCATTGGTGCTTCATTTTACACTGCCCCATAGGGCGACACAGTGCTGCACCATCCGATCGCTTGTGAAAGTTCACTGTGAGTGGTTGGCAGTGCTTGCCAACCACTCACAGGAAATGAACACTGATAACCCGGGGTTTGGCCGAGACCCCGGAAGCTATGACGTGATGGCCGGAGATCTCGTGAACTTATCTCAGATCACGGCGGTGAACGTGGCGCTTTCCACGCCATGGTGCCTTTAGATCACGCGGTCACTGAATGATAGCGTGATCCAAGGGGTTAACAGCATCGGAGCTCACATCAAACACCGTGAACTGACCCATGACGTACATTTACGTCATGGGTCGTGAAGGGGTTATAGTATATACTTTTGCTTATGTTCCTCTGTCTGTCTACCTTCCCTGTGTCAGTCTATTGTAGAGGTGAAGTCTATTCTACTCACCGGTCTTCGCACTCCCCATGGTGAGTGTAGGGACATCACAGTAATTAGGCACGTGATTGTGTCGAGGGGAAGGACCCGCTTCAGGATGCTGTGTCTGCACCCTGTGCTCCCCAAGTTAGTATCAGGTGGTGACCTGTCTCACCACTCTATCGTTAAGGTTGATGATCAGTGGGGCGAGGTGGATTATGAACCCCTACCGATCTGATTTTGATCAACTATCAATCCTGGAGAACCCTATTAAAAGGTTATTTACTCATTTGCAGCAAATTGTATTGATCCATGGTGTCCAAAATAAAAAATAGCAAAAAAGCTCTTCCCGTTTTAATTTTACAGATCTATTCTGACTTCTGTGTCTCTCTCTGGTTTTCAACCACAAACTCTGTTTAGGTAGATCCTGCAATCTCGTTGCCCCATCTTCCACTTGTTGACATTGTTTTTCATTCCAACTGATTTTTATAAATCTCCTTCCCCCTCCAAAATGTTGCATGGGATGGGAACATAGAAGCGAAAATACGGCACTTACTGTTTGTCACCTTCTCTCTAGGAAACAGAAATCACAAGGAGGGAATAAACCGCAACAACAAACACAACAGAACGAGCACCAACCGCTTCCCGCCAAACACAACACAAGGGAGCACCAGAAACAGTACCAGGGAGGCCAAACACCGCATTCCTCAGGCAAGCAGGGTCATCATGGGTACAGCCAAAACCGCCGATGGCATCACAACCAGAAGCATTCGCCAAGTGAAAAAGACCCGCAGAGACATGCCAAAGACTCGGAGAGCCTGAAGATAGAGGACGCTTCAGTTTGCACAGTTCATATCCCCCTCGAAATTCACCGCACCACAGAAACACCCGAGAGACAATCCCAGCAGACCGTCAACAACGAATCCGAAGCAAAACGTAAAGACAGTATTCAAAGCAGAGATTTGGAAAAGCCGAAAATACACCTGCTCCAATCCTCCAAAGACCGGCTGCGGAGACGGCTCAAAGAGAAGGTAGGAGAATTGCGGATAAGTCAGTCGTCGGAACGTTTACATGTAAGGTTAAAGCGAACCTGTCACCCCCTCCAGGCATCTAAAGATAACATAGTCACCTTCTGCAGCACTAAGGCTGCATTCTGACAAGGTGTCTATAGCATTTATGCTCCCTTGGTTCACTGAAATAAAGACTTATATAAAATCTGTTTCAAACCAGACCCAAGACCGGGAGGCGGGTTTTCAAGCGTCTATCTCCCTCCTCTGTGGTGTCAGTCATCTCTCTCTGCTCTCTGTGTGCCGCCTCCAGGGCCTCCTCCCTGCATTACAGAGCTTTGTCAGCTCTGCTACAACATAGAGCTGCTGTTATAGGAGACCCCACAGTAGTAAATCTAGCAGGAGGACGAGCAGACAAAGCACTGCCTGCTACATAGCAGCCTTGAGCTGAGCTGTCAGCAGTGCAGCAGAGTTGAGTTTGTGCTTTAGATCAGGGGCTGAGGACAGAGCAATGCTGCTGGGTACAAGAAACTGAAAGTGAAACCTGCTCAGCTCAAGGGCTGCTACGTAGCAGGCAGTGCTTTGTCTGCTCGTCCTCCTGCTAGATTTACTACTGTGGGGTCTCCTATAACAGCAGCTCTATGTTGTAGCAGAGCTGACAAAGCTCTGTAATGCAGGGAGATGGCCCTGGAGGCGGTGCACAGAGAGCAGAGAGGGATGACTGACACCACAGAGGAGGGAGATAGACGCTTGAAAACCCGCCTCCCAGTCTTGGATCTGGTTTGAAACAGATTTTATAGAAGTCTTTATTTCAGTGAACCAAGGGAGCATAAATGCTATAGACACCTTGTCAGAATGCAGCCTTAGTGCTGCAGAAGGTGACTATGTTATCTTTAGATGCCAGGAGGGGGTGACAGGTTCGCTTTAAAGGGATTGTACCAAGAACTCCGAGATAGTTGATCGTAGCTCTGGAACGCGCATACTTAAGTAAAGGTCAAGCATGCGCACAGCCGATCTATTCATTGACTGTGGCACCGATGGGCAGAGAACAGCATTCAACTGTCTCTGGTAGTCCCACAGTCAAATATAGGAAAGGATATTAGAGGTACAGGTGCAGGGATTGAGGGGGGCTGTGAAAAGTCAATGTATTATGTTCCACCCCCTGGGGTCCCACAAAATCCTAGCACAGTGTAGCAGTTTTGGATTGGCCCCTTGGTTGTAGTGTTTGCCGGTGGTTTCACCTAAGGGCCTTATTACAATTATTTTTAATGGCCTTCAGCTTGATCTCGAGCCATGGTGACTTGATGTAGGAAGATCTATCTTGTGCATACCTAGACAGACCCACCAGGGTTTTCTCCAAGCCTAGAACGGGTCCACCAAGTCTTCTCCAAGCTAAATAAGTCTACCAGTGTCTTCTCTAAGCCTAGATAGGTCCACCAGGGTCTTTTCTGTGCCTAGATAGGTCCACAGGGTCTTCTCAAAGCCTAAATAGGTCCACCAAGGTCTTCTCCAAACCGAGGTAGGTCCGCCAGGGTCGTCTCAAAGCCTAAATAGGTTCACCTGGGTCTTCCTCTGCCGTTTTCTTGCTTGTATCAAGCCATTGCTGGTTTTCTTCTTGCCTTGTTCCTTCTTTGAGGACCTTAGTGATCACATTATCAGACAGATATTGATGACGAATCTATCAGAATGTAAACATTGTTTCACAGCGAAAAGAAAAAGAAACGGAACACTGAACAATTGTTTTTCGTTCTCTGTATTTTCCAATAAAAATGCAATAAAAAATTATCAAAATTTCATATGTACCGTATATACTCGCGTATAAGCCGAGTTTTTCAGCCCAAAAATTGGGCTGAAAAGTCCCCCCCTCGGCTTATACGGAGTCACTGTATACTGTATACAATGTATACAGTATACAGTGCCTCCCCATATCAGTATACAGGCCCCCCCTTGGGTAAGAAATTTCTGTAAAGGAAGAGATTAGTATACTTATCCTCCGCTGTCCCGCCGCCGCCATCGCGCTCTTCCGTCTTCATCCAGCGTCTTCCGCTTCTTCCGCTTCCTCCGGTGGGCGCAGGCAATGATGTCATTGTCTGCGCGCCAGAGGAGGAAGCCGGATGAAGACGGAAGAGCGCGAATGGTGGCGGCGGGACAGCGCAGGGACAGCGAGGGATAAGTATACTAATCTCTTCCTTTACAGGATTGCTTACCCAAGGGGGGGCCTGTATACTGATATGGGGGGGGGCTGCTGTATAACCTCTGGGGCTGTATACTACCACTGGGGCTGTATACTACCACTGGGTGCTGTATACTACCACTGGGGCTGCTGTATATACCACTGGGCTGCTGTATACTACCACTGGGGCTGCTGTATACTACCACTGGGCTGCTGTATACTACCACTGGGGCTGCTGTATATACCACTGGGGCTGCTGTACACTACCACTGGGGCTGCTGTATACTACTACTGGGGCTGCTGTATACTACACTGGGGCTGCTGTATACTACCTGGGGCTGCTGTATACTACCACTGGGGCTGCTGTATACTACCACTGGGGCTGCTGTATACTACCACTGGGCTGCTGTATACTACCACTGGGGCTGCTGTATATACCCTGGGGTGTTATCTGGCTGCTGTATACTACCATGGGCCTGCTGTATACTACCACTGGGGCTGCTGCTGTATATACACTGGGGGCTGCTGTATACCACACTGCTGGGGGCTGTATACCTGTGCTGGGGTCCACCCTCGGCTTATACACGAGTCAATAGGTTTTCCCAGGTTTTGGGGTAATAAGTAGGGGGGTCGGCTTATACACGAGTATATACGGTACCTCAAAATGGTATGAATAAAAATGTCAGCTCAGGGTGCAGACTAAAAAACCTCATATGGCTGTGTAGATGCAAAAATCAAAACCTAACTGTAGGGAAATACTGGTCCCTGGGCCTTGGGCACCACCGGTTGAGGAAGAATAAATAGAAGAATGTAGATTGATTAAGAAATCTATTATTAAAAAGCTACTGAAAGGTTAAAAAGATAATAAACTCTCATGAAAGTGTAGAAAGAGTCCAAGGAACATCATGTATCAGTGCCAGTCCCCTCCGTGTGATGAAGTTACTAGTGTAAAACCAGCCTGTAGCTGGCATCCATAGACTATTAGCATTGTTACACAGCACTACTGTGGTATTGTAGTGTATGGTATAAGTGATCAGGTAATTGGAGGTTCAAATTCCCTAAAAGAACTAATAAATATAGTAGTAAGTGAAAGAAAAAAAGTTTGTAGAACTATAAGAAAAAAAATAAAAATATAAAACTTAAAATCCCCCTCCCCCTCCATAAAAAATAAAGAAATGAAAACAAACCCACATATTTGGTTTTGCTTCCCCCGTAAAAATCAAATATTAACCTGACCTCTTTTTGTTTTGTTTACTGCACTTCAGTTGTAACATTTTGATTGCTTTCTAGTACATTTTTATGTACCTCAAAATGCTATAAATAAAAGCAACAACTTGACATGCAAACTACAAGCCCCTACAGCGCCATCACTGCAAAATGTTAATCTAATATATAAAAGAGTGTGTGTATCAAGCCCTGCCCCCACTCCACATAGCCCCACTACTCCATAAAGCTAGTGTATGTGCATATCCCTGCCCCCTCCACATAGCCACGCACACTCCACAGCCTGCATCTCCACATATCCCTGCCCCCTCCACATAGCCACGCACACTCCACAGCCTGCATCTCCACATATCCCTGCCCCCTCCACATAGCCACGCACACTCCACAGCCTGCATCTCCACATATCCCTGCCCCCTCCACATAGCCACGCACACTCCACAGCCTGCATCTCCACATATCCCTGCCCCCTCCACATAGCCACGCACACTCCACAGCCTGCATCTCCACATATCCCTGCCCCCTCCACATAGCCACGCACACTCCACAGCCTGCATCTCCACATATCCCTGCCCCCTCCACATAGCCACGCACACTCCACAGCCTGCATCTCCACATATCCCCGTCCCCTCCACGTAGCCATGCACACTCCACATAACCACACACACTCCACAGCCTGCATCTCTACATAACCTCGCCCCCAGGACTATGTGGAGGGATGGAACTATGAAGGGGTGAGGCTATATGTGAGGGTGACACTATGAAAGAGGCAAGGCTACCAGGATAGGTGGGGCTATGTGTGGGGGATACTTGGAGGGGTGTGGCTATTTACACATACACACATTAGCATATATGGGTGATATTCCCATATCTGGGTGATATTTTTATACATGAGCCTTACAACCATATATGGGAATTACACCCAAGCAATGCCGTGCTGTACAGCTAGATTATATATACACTGTGTGCAGAATTATTAGGCAAATGAGTATTTTGATCACATAATACTTTTTATACATGTTGTCCTACTCCAAGCTGTATAGGCTTGAGAGCCAACTACTGGTGATGTGCATCTCTGTAATGAGGAGGGGGGGGTGTAATGACATCAACACCCTATAAAAGGTGTGTTTAATTATTAGGCAAATGCCTTTCCTTAGGCAAAATGGGTCAGAAGAGAGATGTGAGGGCTCTGAAAAGTCCAACATTGTGAGATGTCTTGCAGAGGGATGCAGCAGTCTTGAAATTGCCAAACTTTTGAAGCGTGATCACCGAATAATCAAGCGTTTAATGGCAAATAGCCAACAGGGTCGCAAGAAGCGTGCTGGGCAAAAAAGACACAAAATAACTGCCCATGAATTGAGGAAAATCAAGCGTGAAGCTGCCAAGATGCCATTTGCCACCAGTTTTGCCATATTTCAGAGCTGCAACGTTACTGGAGTATCAAAAAGCACAAGGTGTGCATACTCAGGGACATGGCCAAGGTAAGGAAGGCTGAAAAACCACCACCTTTGAACATAAGATAAAATGTCAAGACTGGGCCAAGAAATATCTTAAGACTGATTTTTAAAGGTTTTATGGACTGATGAAATGAGAGTGACTCTTGATGGGTCAGATGGATGGGCCAGAGGCTGGATCAGTAAAGGGCAGAGAGCTCCACTCCGACTCAGACGCCAGCAAGGTGGAGGTGGGGTGCTGGTATGGGCTGGGATCATCAAAGATCAACTTGTGGGACCTTTTCAGGTTGAGGATGGAGTGAAGCTCAACTCCCGGACCTACCGCCAGTTTCTGGAAGACAACTTCTTGAAGCAGTAATACAGGAAGAAGTCGGTATCGTTCAAGAAAAACATGATTTTCATGCAGGACAATGCTGCATCACATGCATCCAACTACTCCACAGCATGGCTGGCCAGTAAAGGTCTAAAAGAAGAAAGAATAATGACATGGCCCCTTGTTCACCTGATCTGAACACCATAGAGAACCTGTGGTCCCTCCTAAAATGTGAGATCTACAGGGAGGGAAAACAGTACACCTCTGGGAACAGTGTCTGGGAGGCTGTGGTGGCTGCTGCACACAATGTTGATCGTAAACAGATCAAGCAACTGCCAGAATTATGGATGGAGGCTGCTGAGTGTCATCATAAAGAAAGGCGGCTATATTGGGCATTAATTTTTTGGGGTTTTGTTTTTGCATCTCAGAAATGTTTATTTCTAAATTTTGTGCAGTTATATTGGTTTACCTGGTGAAAATAAACAAGTGAGATGGGAATAGATTTGGTTTATTAAGTGCCTAATAATTCTGCACAGTAATAGTTACCTGCACAAACTGATATCCTCCTAAGATAGCCAAATCTAAATAAACCCCACTCCAACTTCCAAAAATATTAAGCTTTGATATTTATGAGTCTTTTGAGTTGATTGAGAACATAGTTGTTGATCAATAATAAAAATAATCCTCTAAAATACAACTTGCCTAATAATTCTATCACATATACATTCACATATAATTAATTATTATTTTTTTTTTTGCGAACTCATTACATTTTTTTGACTGCTAAAATATATTTAGAGAGGTTGTCCACTACTTATTAATTGATCATTAGAAGAGGTGATCGATTGCTGACCAGGTGGTGATCACCTGTTTCTGGTACAGCTTTCGGCACCAGGTGGCTGAACATGCTCCGTTCTGGAGCTGCTCCGTCTTCTGATAGTTCCGGCAGCCTGGTACTCCATACCACCTGGTTTTGATTTGAATAGTATGGGCAGTACCCGGCCTTGACCTCTATCAGAAGACGGAGCAGCTCCGGAACTGAGCACTGCTGGCCACCTGGTGCCTCCGCGCCCAGAACAGCTGATCAGTGTGGGTGGCGGGTGGCGGACCCCGACCGATCAGATATTGATGGTCTTCCTGAGGATAGGTCATCAATGTGAAAGTAGAGCTCATCCTCTTTAGAAAATATACATGTTTAAATCCGTACAAGTCTGGTATGGCTGTAATCATACTGAAGTGGAGAATCATGTCACCCGGGTCATTGGTATCACTCAATGATCTCCATAAATCATAACATAAAAAACAATCTGCAAACTGCATATTTTTTTAATTTTTCCCCTGTTTTCTAAGACATAATACAGCAAAGGTGGTGTCATTCAAAACAATTAGTTCTACAAAAAAAAAGCCTTGATATGGTTAAGGCGAAGGAAAAATAAAAAGTTCCGGCTCATGGAAAAATGGGAGGAAAACATGAGGAATAAAAATGACAAATGGCTCGGAAGGCTAGGTTGATTAGCCGTGTCCTACCATCTCCTTTGATATTTCGACAGTGGATTCTTACCATTTTTATCCCATTGATTTCCTCTGAGTTGCTCCAGGTCCGCGGTCCTCATCAGCGGAGGTGTGATTTATGCCTGATTGTGTTCCGGCCGTCATTTACCGGGACGCCTGCTGCATCTGTATTTTTAATCCTATTTTCGCTCCTCTGAAAAGTCGCCAGCAATTACCCATAATGTGATTCGGAGGCAGAAAAAGCTGCACATTAAGGTGCCAGATGCTCTGCATAAAACTATTAGATGTTTTAATTTTTTAGCCCTTGTTTTAATAAATGTTCATACACACTGACTGATTCTCAAGCCAAAGATGGTGCATGGATGGGATCCAGGGCAGCGAGGTGACAGGAGGTGGAGGACCTCCATGGGTAGATAGATTTGGGCTAAAGCACATATTGATAACATTCACAAATAATAGGGGGTAGTCCAAGAAGCTTTTTGCTTTATCCTCCCCCCCCCCCCCCCCCATATCCCTTCTCTTTTTACAATAATGGCTAGATAAGTCCTTCTACTGCATGTGGAGTGTATAAAAGATGGCATAGGGAGGGCTTAGATTGTCCTTTCTCTGGCTAGGAGGCTGCAGCAGAAACCTACGCTCTTTTTACATTAGTGATCAGACAAGTACTATCCTTTTCATCCTCCTCTTCCTCTAGTTTATGTAGAAGTGTATGAGAGATGGGGAGGGGTTAGATTGCTGCAACCCAAACCTTCCCTCTTCTTTTTGTTTGTCTTTTTTACAATAATGACAACTGGTCCCATCGTTTTAATTGCCTTCTTCTTCTACTGCATGTAAAAGTGTAGTGTGGATGGATAGGGTGTAGGTCATCCTGTCTGTGGTTGGGAGGGAAGTCTTTCCTTCTGCTCTTTCTGCAATGAGGACCAGATAAGTCCTATCATTTTAATCTCCATCTTCTTCTAATGCAGGTTTATGTAAAAGTGTAAATTGAGGAAATATTAGATGGGCAGGGTATGAATCCGACTCCACCCAAAATGGACACCGATTCTCCGACTCCACAGCCCTGGATGCAACAGAACCCCCCCATCCCTTTCTTATTTATAGTAATGGCCAGAAATGTCTTGGCCTTCCCATACCCCCTACTTTACTTCATTAACATATTAAAGGCTAGTAAATATGGTTTTGGTTGCTTTCTCTCTAGCTCAAACATAATTCTTCCCCCCAGCCTCCATATACAGCCAGAACAGCCTCC
Organism: Allobates femoralis; assembly: GCA_033576535.1. Taxonomy (NCBI): domain Eukaryota; kingdom Metazoa; phylum Chordata; class Amphibia; order Anura; family Aromobatidae; genus Allobates; species Allobates femoralis. The sequence goes on along the minus strand of JARQOC010000003.1, from coordinate 830,044,506 downwards.
ATATACAGCCAGAACAGCCTCCATATACAGCCAGAACAGCCTCCATATACAGGCAGAACAGCCTCCAATACAGCAAAACCTCCATATCAGGCAGAACAGCCTCCATATACAAACAGTAACAGCAGAACAGCCTCCATATACAGGCAGAACAGCCTCCATATACAGGCAGAACAGCCTCCATAAACAGGCAGAGCCTCCATATACAGGAAAGAGCAGCCTCCATAACAGGCAACAGCCTCCTAACAGGCAGAACAGCCTCCATAAACAGGCAGAGCAGCCTCCAAAATACAGGCAGAGCAGCCTCCTTATACAGGCAGAGCAGCCTCCTTATACAGGCAGAGCAGCCTCCTTATACACGGCAGAGAGCAGCCTCCTTATACAGGCAGAGCAGCCTCCTTATACAGGCAGAGCAGCCTCCTTATACAGGCAGAGCAGCCTCCTTATACAGGCAGAGCAGCCTCCTTCATATCCCCAGCAGCAGCCTCCATATACCCCAGCAGCAGCCTCCATATAATATATTATATGGTGGTTCTCCTGCTGGTATATATGTCCCCATCCTGGCCTCAAGGTAAAAAAAAAATATATGCTCACCTTTCCTCCGCTCCCCTGGGGCTGTGTCCTTCTCTACAGATGCTGTCCCCACCGCATCCTTGCAGCAGGCTCCGGTCTGTGTTTCCTCCTTCATTGCCTGCTTCAGTGTGATGAGGTCGCAGGGTGATCACTCATCACTCTGCTGCAGTCGGAGAGGAGGAAGCTCCACAGCCCCAGGAGCTTGCGCATGGCTAATCAGCATCGCGTGCAAATTAGCCATGTGCACTGACAGCGTCTTGCTGAGTGTCCCAGATGGGCCCCTCATTGACAGGGCTGCCTGTCCCTGATAGCCAGTGGGCCCACCCAGCTGTTCAGGACCCCGGCACTTGCCCGGGTATGCCGGGTGCTGACGCCAGCCCTGATCCTTTTTATCCTCCTCCTTCTTCTAGTGCATGTAGAAGTGTAGGAGAGATGGGGAGGGCATAGATCGCCTCTACCCTGGCTGACGGGCAGCTTGCTGCAACATAAACCTCCTCCTTGCTCTGTTTACAGTAATGAAAAGACACGTTTTATTGTTTTCATCCCCCTCATCCTCTAGTGCATGCAAAAGTGTAAGAAAGATGGAGAAACCTTACAAATAGGCTTAGATTGCCTTCTCTCTGGTCAGGAGGCAGCTTGCTGCAGCAGAACCCTTCTTCCCACTGCTCTACTTTCAGTAATAACCAGACAAGTTGTTTCCATTGAGTGAGAATGGTAACGTTGATTTACTTTCTTCCATGGTTTACAGGAAGAATACGCTGTGGAGTCCACCAATCCTCAAAGGACCAAAATGGATAAACTGATAGAGATATTAAACAGTATGAGAAACAACAGCAGCGATGTGGACTATAAGCTGACCACGTTCATGGAGGAAGCCCAGAACTCTGCCAACTCCGAGGAGATGCTGGAGGAGATTGTAAAGACTATTTATCAGAAAGCCGTGACGGACAGAAGCTTTGCGCACACCGCTGCTAAACTCTGTGACAAAATGGCTTTGTTCATGGTGGAAGGAACCAAGTTCCGCAGTCTCCTACTCAACATGCTGCAGGTAGGTCCATGATGGAGATACAGGGAGAGGTGACCTCCATAAGCAGAAACATGGAGACTACTTCATCACACCCTTAGAGCCCTACGCTGGAGTAGAGCTTTATATCTAAGTCCTCTGACCCTCTGCCAGAAGCTCCATTGTTTCATCGAACTCTGATGGTAACGTCAATTGAAGTCTGAGAGCCCTGACCTGGCCTTGCCCAGGTCTCTCCCTGACCTCGCCATGACCTTGTCCTGGCCTTGTCCTAACCCCATCATAACTTCATCATGACACCATCCTGGCCTCGCCCCGACACCGTCCTGGCCTCGCCCCGACACCGTCCTGGCCTCGCCCCGACACCGTCCTGGCCTCGCCCCGACACCGTCCTGGCCTCGCCCCGACACCGTCCTGGCCTCGCCCGACACCGTCCTGGCCTCGCCCCGACACCGTCCTGGCCTCGCCCCGACACCGTCCTGGCCTCGCCCCGACACCGTCCTGGCCTCGCCCCGGCTCTCATGTACTTGGATTGGGAGGTTGTGACCTAGCTTCTGAGTAAAGTTCCAGCTCTGGAGAATAACACAGGATGTAACTCCAGATTAGTAATGTAATGTATGTACACAGTGACTCCACCAGCAGAATAGTGAGTGCAGCTCTGGAGTATAATACAGGAGGCACTCAGGATCAGTAATGTATTGTAGTACACAGTGACTCACCAGCAGAATAGTGAGGCAGCTCTGAGTATAATACAGGAGGCAACTCAGGATCAGTAATGTAATGTATGTACACAGTGACTCCACCAGCAGAATAGTGAGTGCACTGTTTGTCATGATCACCATGCACGGGAAACCAGAGCTGTAATCACTGTACTGTAGCAATTACAATGCAGAGGGTCACTGACTAGCTTAGCTGAACTCTTTCAAATGTACCATGCATGAAGAAAAGGCAGCACTCCAGAATACGGATTGTGAGATAAACTACTTAAATTTCAATTTGTAGCTTACACAAACAGAATAATGAGTGCAGCTCTGGAGTATAATACAGGATGTAACGCAGGATCAGTAATTAATGTATTACAATGTGACTGCACCAGCAGAATAGTGAGTGCAGCTCTGGAGTATAATACAGGATGTAACGCAGGATCAGTACAGGATCAGTAATGTATGTACACAGTGACTGCACCAGCAGAACAGTGAGTGCAGCTCTGGGGTATAATACAGAATGTAACTCCGGATCAGTGCAGGATAAGTAATGTAATGTATGTACACAGTGACTGCACCAGCAGAAAGTGAGTGCAGCTCTGGGGTATAATACAGCTGTAACTCAGATCAGTGCAGGATCAGTAATGTAATGTATGTACACAGTGACTCCACCAGCACAATAGTGAGTGCAGCTCTGGAGTATAATACAGGAGGTAACTCTGGATCATTACAAGATCAGTATGTAATGTATGTACACAGTGACTGCACCAGCAGAATAGTGAGTGCAGCTCTGGAGTATAATACAGGAGGTAACTCATGGATCATTACAGATCAGTAATGTATGTTACACAGTGACTCACCAGCAGAATAGTGAGTGCAGCTCTGGAGTATAATACAGGATGTAACTCATGACAGTACAGGATCATAATGTAATGTATGTACACAGTGACTCCAGCAGAATAGTGAGTGCAGCTCTGGAGTATAATACAGGATGTAACTCAGGATCAGTAATGTATGTACACAGTGACTGCACCAGCAGAATAGTAAGTGCAGCTCTGGAGTATAATACAGAGGTAATCAGGATAGTATGTATTACACATGATGCACCAGAGAATATGAGCAGCTCTGGATAATACAGATGTAATCAGGATCAGTAATGTATGTACACAGTGACTGCACCAGCAGAATAGTAAGTGCAGCTCTGGAGTATAATACAGAAGGTAACTCAGGATCAGTAATGTATGTACACAGTGACTGCACCAGCAGAATAATGAGTGCAGCTCTGGAGTATAATACAGGATGTAACTCAGGATCAGTAATGTATGTACACAGTGACTGCACCAGCAGAATAGTAAGTGCAGCTCTGGAGTATAATACAGAAGGTAACTCAGGATCAGTAATGTAATGTATGTACACAGTGCCTGCAGCAGCAGAATAGTGAGTACAGCTCTGGAGTATAATACAGAAGGTATCTCAGGATAAGTAATGTAATGCATGTACAGTCATGGCCAAAGGTTTTGAGAATGGCTCCAAAATGATATTTTCCCATGATCTGCTGGCCTCTGTTTTTTATTTGTATTTGTCTGATGTTTATATCACATACAGAAATATAATTGCAATCATATTATGATACCAAAAGGTTATATTGACAGTTAAAATGAGTTAATGTAGCAAGTCAATATTTGCAGTGTTGCCCCTTCTTCTTCAGGACCTCTGCAATTCTCCCTGGCTGCTCTCAATCAACTTCTGGAGCAAATCCTGACTGATAGCAGTCCATTCTTCCATTCTTCCATTCTTGCATAATCAATGTTTGCATTTTGGCAGAATTTGTTGGTTTTTGTTTGTCCACCCGTCTCTTGATGATTGACAAGTTCTCAATGGGATTAAGATTTGGGGAGTTTCCAGGCCATGGACCCAAAATCTCTGTTTTGATCCCTGAGCCACTTAGTTATCACCTTTGCTTTATGGCAAGGTGCTCCATCATGCTGGAAAAGGCATTGTTGGGCGCCAAACTGCTCTTGGACGGTTGGGAGAAGTTGCTCTTGGAGGACATTCTGGTACCATCCTTTATTCATGGCTGTGTTTTTAGGCAAGACTGTGAGTGAGCCGATTCCCTTGGCTGAGAAGCAACCCCACACATGAATGGTTTCAGGATGCTTTACAGTTGGCATGAGACAAGACTGGTGGTAGCGCTCACCTCTTCTTCTCCGAATAAGCTGTTTTCCAGATGTCCCAAACAATCGAAAAGGGGAGTCATCAGAGAAAATGACTTTACCCCAGTCCGCAGCAGTCCACTCCCTGTACCTTTTGCAGAATATCAGTCGGTCCCTGATGTTTTTTCTGGAGAGAAGTGGCTTCTTTGCTGCCTCCTTGAAACCAGGCCTTGCTCAAAGAGTCTCACAGTGCGTGCAGAAGCCCTCACACCAGCCTGTTGCCATTCCTGAGCAAGCTCGGCACTGCTGGTAGTCCGATCCCGCAGCTGAAACAGTTTTAAGATATGGTCCTGGCGCTTGCTGGTCTTTCTTGGGCGCCCTGGAGCCTTTTTGACAACAATGGATACTCTCTCCTTGAAGTTCTTGATGATGCGATAGATTGTTGACTGAGGTGCAATCTTTCTAGTTGTGATACTCTTCCATGTTAGGCCATTTTTGTGCAGTGCAATGATGGCTGCACGTGTTTCTTTAGAGATAACCATGGTTAACTGAAGAGAAACAATGATACCAAGCACCAGCCTCCTTTTAAAGTGTCCAGTGGTGTCATTCTTACTTAATCATGACTGATTGATCGCCAGCCCTGTCCTCATCAACACCCACACCTGTGTTAATGGAACAATCACTAAAACGATGTTAGCTGCTCCTTTTAAGGCAGGACTGCAATGTTGTTGAAATGTGTTTTGGGGGTTAAAGTTCATTTTCTAGGCAAATATTGACTTTGCAAGTAATTGCTGTTAAGCTGATCACTCTTTATGACATTCTGGAGTATATGCAAATTGCCATTAGAAAAACTGAAGCAGTAGACTTTGTAAAAATTAATATTTGTATCATTCTCAAAACTTTTGGCCATGACTGTAAACAGTACAGGATCAAGCATCGCAGTCTGTACCTTCATTAATGCTCTACAAACATCTTATTGCACATTTTCACCTGTTTGACCAGCAGGAATCCTATCCTGACATAGGTAAAATATTTAGCGCAAAAAGGTGCTAAAATTTAAAACTGAATTTTATTTTATGTCCAGAATAAAATACCCCTCGCAGGAGCTTGCAGTTCATTTATCTATTATTTTAGATAAGTTATAAATGTATTGAGTAACATTGACAGCCATTATAACCTAAGTAACCATTTGTCAAAAGCTGATATTGAAGGTGATGACTATTGAATCTGTGTCTGCGATCTCCCAGTCCTGTATGGCACGAGCCCCTGATTCAGGTTGAGGTGAGGCGTTGTTCTATGGTCGGCTCCTTATTCTATTTTGCCGTCAAATGTTATATCCGAGAATGTGAGAAGAAGGCTTTATAATAGTGATCTCAAGTTTGGAAGTTTACCCCCTATTCATTGGCTAGTGGATATCTTCCAAATTGCTAGGGGTCTGACCTCCGGGACCCCCTTTAATTCAAGCAGTGGGCCTTGAGTGAATGGAGTGATGGTTGATCTTTTCCCCTGTAAGTCTGTCTTATGGTAGCGCCAAAGACCGGCCAGGCTCTGATGCCCGTGATGGATCACCTCTCCATTCACTCGGTTGTTGGGGGCATCATGGCGGTCTGACCCCGGCGATCGGAAGCTATTGCAATTGAGAGTATCGCCTTAAGGATGTTGTGCAGTTTATTTTTGTAATTTCGGAGCGCAGTAAAGTCCTGGACAAAAGTCACTTTGCCTTGTGCAGCGAGCAAATAAGGAAATCACGTAGACCGGGGCGCTTGACCTATTACTGACAATCATACAAGGAGACGGCGCAGGGGGGAGGCAGTAAAGTCATTTACATGTAAATAGCAGCCGTTCATCTCGCTAAACTAGTCCACAATTCACTCATAAATAATGCTCTCCGCCGACAGACGCGCTCTAAAGCTTTCAGCACTTTTTTTTTATTCTTCAATGCTAAGCCGAGTGCTGGCTCCTACATCAATCGTTCCTAGGTCTTTAGCCCACGCACAGGCGTGGGAGGAATACGTGGTGACGGTGGTCTGCCGGGGAGCTGTGATAAAATGTCACATGACAGCGCTCGCTGTCACTCAGAATAAACCTGTGTAGGCTGACAGATCGCTGCCACATTTAGACGTGCGTCTGTAGGCTTATATCAGAAGCTAAAAGGGCATATCGGGGTCCGGACACACCTGACCGCCATACCGTCCTCACCACTCATCATCATCTTATATAAAACGTCTTAATATTTTGTCGTTATGGCCTTAATGGGGGTTATTACCAAAAAGCTTTCCCCTATCTGATCTCTGGGGGTCCGATCTATGGAGCGGAATAGCAGATGCTTGGCCTCCGCTCCATTTATTTCAGAGAATGTGGAGAGCTGTATCCAAAGGTCGGACCCCCAGTAATTTGCATTTTATCACCAACCCTATAGTTAGGGGTCAGTTGATTATGATATCACAATGGGGTATTTTGACATCACAGTGGGGTATTCTGATATCACAATGGAGTTTTATAACGTCATAGTCGGTACTTTGACGTCACCATGGGGTATTATGACATCATAGAGGGGTATTATGACATCATAGTGGGGTATTATGACATCATAGTGGGGTATTTTGACGTCACCGTGGGGTATTTTGACGTTACCGTGGGGTTTTATGACATTATAGTCAGTATTTTGACACCACAATGGGGTATTATGACATTACAGGTGGGGAATAATAACATCATAGTGGGGTATTTTGACATCACAATAGGGTATTATGACATCACTGTGGGGAATTATGATATTATAGTGGGGTGTTATGACATCACAGGAGGAGAGAGAGCGCGGACAGGGGGAGAGACTGTTGCCACCCCCAGCGCCACAGAGCCCGCCCTCACCGTTACATCACCGCCCTCCCGATGCGATAGCGTCAGGGCTCCATCTAGTTTTAGGAATAACCTTTAAATACACACAGCCGTTGGCCATGTCAATAAGGTTATATCTCTGCATAATAAAAAGTTCCAAAACTTTCCGATAAACTTTGTTCCCCGTTTATTATCGCACCTCCGCCAGTTTTTTTGGCGCAAATATCTCTTCATTTTGTGACTAGTGACAAATTCAACATATGATGCACCTTTTTCTGTTTGCGTTTCTGATTTTCATGCTGATTTTTAGTTTTTGAATGTAGCTTTTCCATGTATTTTTCACCAATCCATAAACTTCAACTTAAAGAAAAAAAAAGTCATACAATTTGGTGCCGCTCTACTCCATCTGCTCCCTTCCCAGAGTGATTTTTATGTACATCGATCAAGTCAATATTTTTGTGATATTTTGTAAGACGTGCAAAAAAAATCACAAAAAAGTGGGAAACAATTTTTTTTTCAAAATTCAGGAATCTCGTCTTTTTGATAATTTTCAATGTAAGCGAAAAACATATCAACAAAGAAAAGTGACTAAAAATTTTTTGCAAATGATGAATCAATATACGTATTTCAATTTCTCACCATTTTCAAGAACTCTGCTTGCTCACAGTGAATGGGAACTTCTTTCTAAGATTCCCCATTCCTATTCCCTGTATTGATGTTGTAGCTTTGATCTTCTGGCTGCAGACCAGAACTTGACCAACTGAGCAGGGCACGTCACCAGTGGGGGCTGAGTGGACAGTGAAGTGTGATCTGGGCATCCGTGCCCAGACTTGTCATTCAGAGGGGTAGCCATACCCCAACCAGTCATGTGCCCTGCTCAGTTTGTCCGATTCCTGTCTGCAGTGTGAAGATCAAAGCTACAGCATCAATAAAGGTATTTACGTGCTGCAGAGAGATAAGATTACAGGAGCAGGGTAGGTAGCAGAAGTATATTGGGAAAGTGTTAGTTAGGAAGAGTAAGGACTAAAGAAAGGAGATCACATTAGTACTGGAAAACCTCTTTAACCCCTTAACGACTGCACACTGTATATAAACAGCGGCATTTCAGGGTACTTATTCCTTTCTGACGTTTAAATAAGTCAGAAAGGAAAAAGCCTTGTAGCGCACCCCAGTGCCCGAAAATCTCCGGGTTTCAGCTACCGGGGGTAGCTGAGACCCTGTAGATTATGAATCGGGCCGGTATTTACTGATAACGGCCATGTGACCATGGTTATACACCGTTTACCGGTGTATAACCGTGATCACACAACTATACAGTGAATCACCGGTAAAATGAATGATTTCTCTGTCATGCCACAGGATCAAACCTGTGGCATGACAGAGAAATGTCTGTCCCTGTCCCCCAGTACCCATACACAGTCCATCGGTACCGGTACACAGCTCCCACCCCCTCCCCTACTCCTAACATGGCACCGGAGCGCACATGAAGCAGCGCCTGCAGCCCCCTGCTGTGGATTCCTCGCTGATGTGACATGTCTCCACCAGTCCCCTCCGGTCCTCACTGCTCCGCTGTCATCATCATCATCTCCCTCCCATCTGACACCTCAGATGGGAGGGAGATGATCCGACCCCCGGTCATCCCCGGATATTTACCGTCATCCTCTGTGGCTCCCTGCTGCTCCTCCCGGCCCCTGTGCCTCTTCTTCCTGCTCTGTCGGGCGCATGCGCAGACTGAGCGCAGATAATTAAAGCTCATGACCTTAGTAAGGTCATGGCAGGTCATGTCCTTGGTTCACACAGGGGTCAATTGTGATCCCATGATGGGATCACAATTGACCCCTGTGTGAACCAAGGATCATGACCTGCCATGACATTACTGAGGTCATGGCAGGTCATGATCCTTGCATCACACAGGGATCAATTGTGATCCCATGATTGGATCACAATTGACCCTGTGTGAACCATGGATCATGATCCTTGCTTCACACAGGGATCAATTGTGATCCCAAGATAGGAGCTCCATTGTTTAGGCACATCAGGGAATCTCCAAATGCGACATGGTGTTCACTAACGATTTCAGCTAACTTTCCGCTTGGAGCATCTAATTGCGCTCCTTCACTTGTGACCCCTGCCGTGCGCCCAAACAGTGGTTTATGACCACATATAAGGTATCGGTGTACTCACGAGAAATTGCCCAACAATATTTAGGATCCATTTTATCCTGTTGCCCATGTGAAAATGAAAGAATTGAGGCTAAAAGAACATTTTTTGTTGAAAAAATTAAAGTCCATTTTTTCCTTTTGCGTTGCCTTTGATCCTGTGAAGCACCTGAAGGGTTAATATTCTTCTTGAATATAGTTTTGAGTAGCTTGAGGGGCAGTTTTTGGAATGGTGTCACTTTTGGGTGTTTTTTGTCATGTACACCCCTCAAAGGGACTTCAAATGTGATCACAAAAAAAAATGGGTTTGTAAATTTTGCTGGAAAAATGAGAAATTGCTGATGAACTTTGAACCCTTATAACTTCCTACCCGAAAAAAAAATTTTCTCCTTCGCCTCATTGGGGGACACAGGACCGTGGGTGTTATGCTGCTGTCCACTAGGAGGCGACACTAAGCAATCTGCAAAAGAGTAACAGTGGCTCCTCCTCCTCAGCATACACCCCTGGGGCAGGCACTGCCTCCTCAGTTTTTTGCTTAGTGTCGAAGGAGGCACACGTCCATTTTCCTCTTGGTGAATTTTCATCATAAAGAAGAAAAGTGGGTCCGGCGTGGCCCCCGGCATGCTCCCTCCTCGGCCACCCACTGTTGGGGCGCTGGGTTAAGGTTGAGATTCGTTACATATGCCGTACTCCTTTCTCGGCCTCCCACTGTTGGGTTGCTGGGTTAAAGTTGAGACAGCCCAGCATAACATCCACCTTCCTCATTCCCTGCGGTCTGAGGTGAAGTAGTGATAACTGCCTGCCAGATGACGTCCCCCTAATCACCCCTGGGTGTTTTAGGCAGTGGCAACACCAGGTATCAGCAGCACAGGCTGCATGGGCTGGAGACTGCATGACTGCCTGCAGCAGCGCAGGCTAGGCAGGAGCCTACACAAGGATGCTGGGCTGGATAAGAGGGCACTTACTGCAGCCAGGCCTCAGGCACAAGGCTGACAGGGGCACAGCAGCTGGGCACTTACAAGCTGCATCCAAGTGCAGCTTTTCAACTCAGTACAAGACCCCCTGCTATACTGGCGGTTCTCCGCCACTGCCAAGGGGGGACATCACATTCCCCCCGTTTTTCTGGGCCCCCAGCGGTTTTTTTTTTCGCGCCTCCGCGCCGGCCCCTCACTATTTCCGGGGACCTCAACTAATTGAGGCCCCGGCTTGGGCCTAGCGCGGAGGTCGCCGCCCCTGTGCCGCCCCCGTCCCGCCCCGCTGGATGACGCTGACCGCGCGTCATAGCGGGGGCGGAGCCGAGAACGGGCGCGATTTCCAGGCCGGATCCCGCCCGTTTAGCTCCGCCCCTTCCTCCTTCTCCTCCACGATCGCCATTACAGCACGTGGAGCGTTCAGCCATCCAGGGGGGACACAGGATCCGGGCGGCCTGTTGGACAGCGGCGCTGGCACTGGTAAGACCTCTGCAGGGATCTGCTCTGCAGAGGTTCTCTGTCACTCTCTCTCTCTCTCTCTCCTCCACATCCCCCCTTGCAGCAGGCACTGTTACAGGGGGAAAGTCTCCACAGTGACCCTATTCAGCCCCACCACTAAGGGTCCAGGCACCTAGCTGGATAGCTAGAGAGTGCCTGTTTACAAGGGGTCTCCTGGTTATCTCTTTTTCTGTACTATAGCCCATACCACAATGTCTGGCAGTAAGAGTAAGAAAGGCTCCAAGGCAGCCAGCACTTACTATGCTACCTGCACTATTTGTCAGGCTGACCTCCCTGCAGGATGCACCTCGCCACATTGTGAGAGCTGCACGCAGGCTGCAGATACTGAGACCCCCACTGTCCAGACGGCTACCAGTGCCCCTGACCCTACCCCTGCATGAGCCGCAGTTATGTCTCAGAATATGACGCAGTCCATTGACAGATTGTCTGCCACACTGCTGCAGTTTATGCAAGCCCGTTCGCCTCCTGAACCCGACGTTCAGGTTTCTGCGCCTCAGCCAGAAGTCTTGGAACCGCGACATACTGCCGACCCTGCCCCGTCAGTCTCCGACTCTGGCCGTAAGAGACCTCCTCCATCTCCAGAGTCCCCTGCGGGATCTGCATCCCGCAGGCGTCAGGATGACGCGCAGGAGTCCGAAGGTCTCTGTTCTACGGACTCAGAGGGTCACTTAGATGAGTCCCTAGACCTAGATGCGACCGATACGGTGGCGCTGGTGGAGGATTTGATTACTGACATCAACCAGGTCCTGGAGGTGTCAGACCCTCCGGCTGATGTGCCGGAGCACAAGGTGTCCTTTAAAAGAGCCAGGAGACCACACAAGCATTTCTCGGACCATCCAGAGTTCCAGGAAATTCTTAAAAAACATAGGTTACATCCTGACAAACGGTTTGGTAACCGTAAGGCTCTGGAAACACGTTATCCTTTTCTGCCTAAGGTTACCCAGGATTGGACGGATCCGCCACAGGTGGACCCGCCCATATCCCGTCTCGCTACCAAGACCCTCCTGTCCTTACCGGACAGTTCATCCATAAAGGACGCCACTGACCGTCAGGTGGAGCAGATGGCGAAGTCCGTTTTTGAGGCCTCAGGCTCTTCTCTAGGCCCAGCCTTTGCTTCAGTCTGGGCCTCTAAGGCTATTATGACTAGGGCTCATTCGGTACACTCGGCTCTTCGGTCCTTGCAGGTCGACCCGGCTTTGTTAGACCAGGTTACTCAAATTGCGGTTACCGCCGAATATTCTATGCATGCTGCCTTCGATTCGGCTAACTGTGCCGCGGCTGCGGCTTCCAACGCCATAACTATTAGGCGAGCCCTCTGGCTAAGAGAGTGGAAGGCAGACGCAGCGTCAAAAAAGTCGCTCACATGTCTTCCGTACAATGGTGGCCGTTTATTTGGCGAAAAGCTGGATCAATTGATTTCAGACGCCACTGGGGGTAAGAGTACCTCTCTTCCACAACGTCAGATTAAGCGACCCTTCACTCGTCGCCAACAAACCCGTTTCCGCTCCTTTCGGAACTCCTTTGGTTGGTCGGTCTCGAAGCCCCCGACGGCGGCCAATAGGTCCCCCCGTAGGGAACGCACCCAGACGACACGGAAGACTGGCGCAAACTGGCAGTCCCATTCTCGGCAGTCCAGATCTAAGGGCTCAAAGCCTAGCAGATTCTCTTCTTCCTGACTCTCCCCCTTCGGGAGACACTATTCAGGTTGGCGGCCGACTTTCTCGCTTTCGTCAGGTCTGGCTCGCTTCTACCGACGACAAGTGGGTAACCACCTTGGTGTCTTCCGGATACACCATAGAATTTACGGCCCTTCCTCCGAATCGGTTTTTTCTGTCAATCCCACCTGCTCATCCGCCCAAAGCTCGTACCTTCTTTCAAGCGGTAAATTCCCTTCTGACAGCCGGTGTCATCATACCGGTACCGCCAGCCGAACGCTTCCAAGGGTTCTACTCAAACCTTTTTGTGGTACCCAAAAAAGGAGGTGCGGTTCGCCCCATTCTAGATCTAAAACAGTTAAACTCCTTCGTGAAGGTTCGGCATTTCCGCATGGAGTCACTGCGCTCCATCATAGCGTCCATGGAGAAGGACGAATTTCTCGCGTCCATCGACATACAGGACGCTTACCTTCATATCCCAATCGCGGCAATTCACCAGCGGTTTCTCCGCCTCGCCATCAACCAGGACCATTATCAGTTTGTGGCCCTCCCGTTCGGCCTAGCGACTGCTCCCAGGGTGTTCACCAAGGTCATGGCGGCTGTCATGACCATACTGCACACAAGAGGAATGGTAGTCCTCCCATACCTAGACGATTTGCTCATCAAAGCTCCCTCATTCAGGGAGTGTCAGCAGAGTGTTTCCATCACGGTGGACACCCTGCGTCGTCTAGGCTGGTTGGTGAATCTGCGGAAGTCGTCACCAGTCCCGTCACAATGTCTAACATTCCTCGGGATGCGCTTCCACACCCCAGGGGTCTGGTCCTTCTCCCTCAGGAAAAGGCGAAGGCCCTTCGACAGGGAGTCCGCACCCTCCTACGGCCGTTTCCTCAATCGATTCGGTTCGCCATGCGAGTCTTGGGCAGGATGGTTGCCTCTATGGAGGCGGTGCTGTTCGCTCAACTTCACCTCAGGCCTCTCCAACGGGCGATTCTGACTGTGTGGAACAGGAACCCTTCTGCCCTGGACAGATTATTCCGGTTGTCTCCTGCAGCGAGGAGCTCCCTCCATTGGTGGCTCAAACCTCGTTCCCTCACAAGGGGAAGGTCCTTTCTACCGGTTTGCTGGAAGATAGTCACCACCGACGCAAGTCTCAGCGGATGGGGAGCGGTACATCGTCATCACACAGCGCAGGGAACATGGTCCCCAGCGGAGTCGGCCGAACCCATCAATCTCCTGGAAATCCGAGCCATATTTCTAGCTCTGAAGGCTTTTCATTCCATGCTGGCAGGAACACAAGTCCGGATTCAGTCAGACAATGCCACGGCCGTGGCATACATCAACCATCAAGGCGGAACCCGCAGTCTCCAGGCCATGCACGAAGTGCAACGCATTCTACACTGGCAGAATCGACGAACTCAACGCTGTCAGCAGTTCATATCCCGGGAGTGGAAAACTGGGAAGCGGATTTCCTCAGTCGCCAGGGCATGGACTCGGGAGAGTGGTTTCTACATCCCGACGTGTTCCAGCAAATATGCCGTCGCTGGGGGACTCCGGACGTAGATCTGATGGCATCTCGGTTCAACACGAAGGTTCCCATGTTTATAGCCAGATCTCACGACCCGCGAGCTCTAGAGGCGGATGCCCTAGTTCAGAATTGGTCTCAGTTCCAGCTGCCTTACATCTTCCCTCCTCTGCCTCTCATTCCCAGAGTGGTGCGGAAGATCAAGCAAGAGGGCATTCCAGTCATTCTCATTGCCCCAGACTGGCCCAGACGGGCATGGTACGCCGATCTCGTGCGGCTCACGGCGGACGTTCCCTGGCGCCTCCCTTGTCGCCCCGACCTCCTGTCTCAGGGCCCGTTTTAACCACCAGAATTCAGACGCCCTGAATTTGATGGCGTGGCCCTTGAGACCTGGGTACTAACCCAAGCAGGTTTCTCCTCTGCCGTTATTCAGACCATGATTAGAGCACGGAAGTCGGCATCGGCAAAAATTTATCATCGCACCTGGAAAGCCTTTTTCGCGTGGTGCTCTTCTCGGGATCAACCCCCTCTTCCCTATTCCTTGCCGTTAGTTCTAGGGTTCCTTCAGTCGGGGTTAGAATCTGGTCTCTCCCTAGGTTCCCTTAAGGGTCAGATTTCAGCTCTTTCAGTTCTTTTTCAATGCCGCCTTGCTGTGAAGCCACAGGTTAAAACTTTTCTCCAAGGTGTCAATCACATTGTTCCTCCGTACAAACGCCCTTTAGACGCATGGGACCTTAACCTGGTACTTACGGCTCTGCAGGAACCTCCCTTTGAACCTCTTCGGGACACCTCTCTCCTCCTTCTGACTCTGAAGGTGGTTTTTCTAGTGGCTATCACTTCCCTTCGCCGAGTGTCGGAACTCTCTGCGCTTTCTTGTAAGCCACCCTTCCTGGTTTTCCATCAGGACAAGGTTGTACTACGTCCGGTACCGTCATTCCTGCCTAAGGTTGTTTCCTCATTTCATTTGAATGAGGATATTTCATTGCCCTCCTTTTGTCCGGCTCCGGTTCACAGGTTCGAACGAGCTTTGCATACTCTGGATCTCGTCAGGGCGCTTCGCATTTATGTGTCTAGAACTGCGCATTTCCGTAAGTCAGATACTCTGTTCATTCTGACGGAAGGCCCTCGTAAGGGTATGCCAGCTTCCAAGGCTACACTGGCTAGGTGGATTAGATCAGCTATCCAAGAAGCCTACAAGATGAAAACTACTCCTCTTCCGGCGGGGATCAAGGCACATTCTACCCGAGCCGTGGGGGCCTCTTGGGCCGTTCGGCACCAAGCCTCGGCTCTCCAAGTGTGTAAGGCGGCCACCTGGTCGAGTTTACACACTTTTACCAAGCACTACCGTGTTCATACCCAGTCCTCGGCGGACGCTAGTCTGGGTAGGTGCATCCTTCAGGCGGCAGTTGCTCACCTGTAGGTATTTATCTGTTTACTGACTTGTTCAGTATCATTAGTTCCATTGTCTTTCCCACCCAGGGACTGCTTTGGGACGTCCCACGGTCCTGTGTCCCCCAATGAGGCGAAGGAGAAAAGGAGAATTTTGTATACTTACCGTAAATTCCTTTTCTCTTAGCCTCTAATTGGGGGACACAGCACCCACCCTGTTGGCCATACGGCCTTGTTTCTAGTGGTTTTTGTTACTCTTATATTGTTACGTTATGGCCTTGCCAGGCTTTGTTGGTATTGGTTAACCTCGTTACTTCTCCTACTGCTTTAGCACAAAACTGAGGAGGCAGTGCCTGCCCCAGGGGTGTATGCTGAGGAGGAGGAGCCACTGTTACTCTTTTGCAGATTGCTTAGTGTCGCCTCCTAGTGGACAGCAGCATAACACCCACGGTCCTGTGTCCCCCAATTAGAGGCTAAGAGAAAAGGAATTTACGGTAAGTATACAAAATTCTCCTTTTTTCAAAAATTGTTCTAATGTGAAGTAGACATGTGGGAAATGTTATTTATTAACTATTTTGTGTCACATAACTCTCTGGTTTAACGGAATAAAAATTCAAAATTTGAAAATTGCGAACTTTAAAAAAAAATTTCTCCCCCCCCCACACAAATAAACACAAAAATTATCAACCTAAATTTAATACTAACATGAAGCCCAATATGTCACGAAAAAACAATCTCCGAATCACTAGGATCCGTTGAAGCGTTCCCGAGTTATTACCTCATAAAGGGACACTGGTCAGAATTACAAAAACCGGTCTAGTCATTAAGGTGGAAATTGGCTCCGTCACTAAGGGGTTAAAGTGCAACTTTTGCTAAATATTCATAATTTGTAAAAAAAAAAAAGCTACCAGCATCATGTAATGTACCATGAAGTGTAATTCTAGGAACTTTCTTTACTAACTACTGCTGCATATTATTATTATTATAGTGTAATTTATTCCATGGTGCTTTATATGTGAGAAGGGGCATACAGTAGCTCCAGCTCACGTCATATCCCCCGACATCTCTGATGATTTCATCAGCTGAGATGTGGTGCTAACAGCACTGATCAGATCCGCGATCCCATTGGTGCTGTTAACCCTTTGGATCAGTGAGTGACAGCGCGATCCAAAGGCGCCATTGCAGGAACCGCACTATTCCGCACCGAGATTGGAGATCCCGTGATAAGTTTGCACGATCTCCGTGCGTCACCCGATAACCCGGGGCCCTGCAGTAACCTCGGATGCTATCACTGATCACTACCTGTGAGTGGTTAGCAAGCGCTGCCAACCACTCAGTCATCATTTGTGCTATGTCCCGATGGGCTGCAGCTCGTTGGGACATGGCACAAGCGATCGTACTGTGTAGCACTGTGGCGCCCTATGAGGCAGTGTAAAGAATTAATTAAAAAAGAAAGTTTTTAAGAATATGAAAAAACTCATAAATGTTCAAATCGCCCCCCTTTTGCACCATTCAAAATAAAAGAATTAAACAATTAATCAGAGCTATAAACTGCGTAATTGTAAAAAAAAAAAGGTCCAGACGCCAAAATTATGTTATTTTGGATGTCGCAACACTGGAATAAAATGCAATAACAGGCGATCAAAACAGCGCATCTACCCAAATATGGTATCATTAGAAATATCAGCTGAAGACGCAAAAATAAGCCGTCACACAGCCCCAGATCCCGAAAAATGAGGACGCTACGGGTTGCAGAACATGGCGCAAAAGTGCAATTTTTTTTTCTTTTTCAAAATTCTGATTTTTTTTTTTCACCACTTAGATAACAGTAAAAGTAACATGTTTAGTATCTACGAACTCATACCGACACGAGGCATTACACCGTAACGTCTGTTTTACCATATGGTGAACATGGTGAATAAAAAACTCAAAAGACAAACATGTAATTGCACATTTTTTATTATTATTTTTTTTTTGTTTGCAATTTCACCACCCTTGGAATTATTTTCCCATTTTCCTGTACACTATATGGTAAAATAAATAATTTCATATTAAAGCCTCATATGTCTATATTGATGGAAAAATAAAAAAGTTATGGCTCTTTGAAGAAGAGGAGGAAAAAATGAAAACAAAAAATAAATGGGTGGTGAAGGGGTTATTATTACTTATTATAGCACCATTTATTCCATGGTGCTTTACATGTGAAAAGGGGCCTCCATAGACAAACATACATAGCAGAAGCTGGGGAAGGTTGGGGTGGCGGGGGGATGACCATGCCCCCTTGTGTGACATCACTTCCTGTTCTGCTGTTATTGGCTGAAGTCGCACCCCACTTCCTGTTCCTCCCTCTGCCTGCTGTACTCTGAATGTAACTCGTAGCATTGAACGCGCTCAGCCCCATTCTTTGGATCACCCCTGTATCTTGACTATAAAATGTTATTTGTTTAGCAAAATGTATGTAAAAATACATGTTGTAGTCTGAAGAAGACAAAATATTTCCTGGTGCCTCCAAATGACTCAAATTTCTGTATTTTTTTAACTGAGCTGCTTGAAGGTTTTAGAGAGGAAAATAGAGTGGGGGATTGAAAAATTGTGTTCTTCAGTACAGAGTAGTAGGCGGGATTATGGGTGTGGGGAGCAGTGAATATTCATGGTCTTTAATAGCAGGCACAAGTGTTAACCCCAGCTGCTGCTGCAGCATCATCCTGCCTCTTGCTCTACTGCTAACACCTCCCCCCTCCCAAAGCAGCAAGCCAAGGTATATCCAGATTATAAATCGCACCCCCCACTTTCCCCTCAAATTTGGTTAGGGGGGAGTGTGTTTTATAGTCCAAAAAATACAGTACATCTGGTTAGGCTGAACCATCATTCATAGACCAATAATGTGTTAAATTAAAAGGTAATTCTATAGTTTGTTGTTTTTTGTTCTATTGTGTGTCACCAGTTTATCGATTTTAATAGTATTGGACTTTCCAAAAAAGACACTGAGTTACATTAAATAAACTGTCTCAGCCTCTTCCACCATTACATCATCATAGTTATAAACTATCCTGTTTTAAAGGGTGGAATCCGTATAATTTAGTATCTGGCAGCTGCTGATGAAGTTTCCATCTGACGCTTTAATAGCATTGGCCTTTCCAGACTGAGTTAATAAATAAACCCAACTCTTCACCATTACTCACCTAGTGATGAAGCCTCCTTTTTGGTGCAGTGATAAGTTCATATCTGGCTGCTGCTGATAAAGCCCCCCTTCTCCATCTGGCAGCTGCTGAAAAGCCCTCCTTCTCCATCTGGAGCTGCTGATAAGCCCTCCTTCTCCATCTGGCTGCTGCTGATGAAGCCCTCCTTCTCCATCTGGCTGCTGCTGATGAAGCCCTCCTTCTCCATCTGGCTGCTGCTGATGAAGCCCTCCTTCTCCATCTGGCTGCTGCTGATGAAGCCCTCCTTCTCCATCTGGCTGCTGCTGATGAAGCCCTCCTTCTCCATCTGGCTGCTGCTGATGAAGCCCCCTTCTCCATCTGGCTGCTGCTGATGAAGCCCCCCTCCTCCATCTGGCTGCTGCTGATGAAGCCCCCCTCCTCCATCTGGCTGCTGCTGATGAAGCCCCCTCCTCCATCTGGCTGCTGCTGATGAAGCCCTCCTTCTCCATCTGGCTGCTGCTGATGAAGCCCTCCTTCTCCATCTGGCTGCTGCTGATGAAGCCCTCCTTCTCCATCTGGCTGCTGCTGATGAAGCCCTCCTTCTCCATCTGGCTGCTGCTGTTGAAGCCCTCCTTCTCCATCTGGCTGCTGCTGATGAAGCCCTCCTTCTCCATCTGACTGCTGCTGATGAAGCCCTCCTTCTCCATCTGGCTGCTGCTGATGAAGCCCTCCTTCTCCATCTGGCTGCTGCTGACGAAGCCCTCCTTCTCCATCTGGCTGCTGCTGAGAAGCCCTCCTTCTCCATCTGGCAGCTGCTGACAAAGCCCTCCTCTCCATCTGGCAGCTGATGATAAAGCCTTCCTTCTCCATCTGGCAGCTGCTGACAAAGCCCTCCTCCATCTGGCTGCTGCTGATAAAGCCCTCCTTCTCCATCTGGCTGCTGCTCATGAAGCCCTCCTTCTCCATCTGGCAGCTGCTGATGAAACCCTTCTCCATCTGGCAGCTGATAAAACCTTCCTTCTCCATCTGGCAGCTGCCATCAAAGACCTCCTTCATCTAGCAGCTGCCAACAAAGCCCTCCTCCTCCATCTGGCAGCTGCTGAATAAGCACCTTCCATCTAATCTTCATCCTTGTAGGAGTCTCCTCTGTTATATAGGACTTAATTTTGCCTAGGTTTTGCTTCTTTCCTGACAAGCACAAAGTAATATCTTTTGGTGCCCAGAGGGTAACTTTGTAGACACTTGGAGCAATCTGTGATTTTGAGGAGGGGTTAAATACTTTTGCAAAGCACCGCTAAAAAGGTCTGCACTTTCAAAGAGGTGCAGAAACTTTGTGCCGCCTGTTTTGTTGATGGCGATCCCCTTATTCATGTACCCCAAATTCGAGAAAATCTGTTAATTTCTTGCAGTCGCGAAGATGTTAATAGCGAGAGAGGAGATATTTGAAGTGTAGCCGTCTCTGGCCGCTCGGTTCACATCCTGGATCGCCTCCTAATTATATATTCTGTGTGTACCAGTGGGGATGTGTGTGTTTATTGCTGCAGAGTCTCCTGAGGAATGTCATAGCTGGAGAGAGGAAATCCGCCCAGTGTGCCTGCGAGGAGCGCTGTGTGCTGCACGACTGGGAATCCGAGCTCAGCAATGGGGCTTTTTCCATGACTGGTTCCCTGGGAGAATTGAGGCAAAGCAGAATGAATTATACATAATGAGCAAATGTGTGTATGCATAGTATATACCGGCCATGTAAAGAGGCTGAATTATTTATTGATGGCTAGACGTAGCAATGCAGCAGGAATTGGAATAGACAGGATAGATCGGATGGACTGGAATTGAACGTGATGGAATTATTAGTAAATTGATTGTGGATGTGAATCATTGGATGAATGGAAGTATAAAGTGGAAAGGAAGAATGGAGATGGAAGAAATTTGTGATGTATCGGATGGAATGAAATGAATTGATAAAACAGATAAAGGAAGGGATGGATGGAAGGAGGGAATGGACGGATGGAGAAGGAGGAGGGAATGGAAAGAAGGGGATGGATGGAGGGGGTATGGACGGAGGGGAAATGGATGGAATGGAAGGAGGGAGGGGAATGGACATGAAGAAGTAGGATGGATGGGATTGAAGGAATGTGGATGGATGGGTGGAGGGGATGGATGAAAGGGAAAGGAGAAAGGGATGGAATTGATAAACGGTTGGTTGGAAAGAATTGATGAATGGACAAATAGTTGGAAGAATAGAACTTGATGGAATTAACTAGATGTAATAAATATATGAATTGGTATCATGGAAGGGATAGTTGGAATGAACTGATGGATGGATAAATGCATAGATGGAAAGTAGGAATGGAAGGGAGGGAGGGATGGAATTCATTGATAAGTATGGATGGTTGGATGGATTAGTCTGGATGGAATTAATTGGGTATATGAATTCTTATACTGGATCTCATAGATGGATGGAATGAATGGAAGGGAGTTATGGATGGAAAGGAAGGAGTGGATGGGAAGGAGGGATGGAATGATAAAAGGATGGTTGGAATAAATTGGTGAATGAGTAGATAATTGGTTGGTTTGATTGGTCTGGATGGAATTAATTACACTTATTAAATTAATGAATGTATGTAATGGAAAAATTGGATGCATGTAAGGAAGGTAGGGACGGCATAGGTGAATGAGTAGATAAATGTTTAGATGAATTGGACTGGATGGAATTAATTAGATGTAATATATGAATTTATATAGAAGGGATGGATGGCAGAACAAACAGTTAAATAGTGGATGGTTTACTAGGTAGAAGTAATGTAACAATACGTATATGGATGAATTGATGCAATAATGAATTGATACAAGGGTGAATAGATGATTGGTTGGATGGATTTGATGGAATGAATAGGTGGTGGTGGAATTGATGGATCTAATGATAGGATATGTGGGATGAATTGAATGGAATGAATAGAAAAATGTATCGCTGGGTAGAATAAATGGTTGCTTGGCTAGAGTGATGGATGGGATAGAGAAATTGATTGGATAGATTGTCATAGATTGAATGACGGGCATGAGAAGTGAACAGATAAAAGGACAGACTGTATAAAATGATTGGATTGATGGAATTAACAGATATCTTTTAGATGACCAATGCACAGATAGTTGAGTAGATGTAGGATGAGGGTATATTAATATATTTATTAATGACCTTGTAGGGGCATACAGAGTAGAATCTCAATATTTGCGGATGACACTAAACTCAGCAGGGTAATCAATACAGAGGAGGACAATTTTATATTACAGGAGGATTTATGTAAACTAGAAGCTTGGGCTGCTAAATGGCAAATGAGCTTTAATGGGGATAAATGTAAAGTCATGCACTTGGGCAGAGGAAACAAAAGGTATAATTATGTGCTTAATTGTAAAACACTGGGCAAAACTGTCACTGAAAAAGACCTGGGTGCATGGGTTGATGACAAACTCACATTTAGTGGCCAGTGTCAGGCAGCTGCTGCAAAGGCAAATAAAATAATGGGATGCATTAAAAGAGGCATAGATGCTCATGAGGAGAACATCAATTTTACCTCTATACAAGTCACTAGTGCGACCACACTTAGAATACTGTGTACAATTCTGGTCTCCGGTGTATAAGAAAGACATAGCTGAACTAGAGCGGTCCAAGAGAAGAGCGACAAAAGTATTAGAGAAATAAGGGGTCTGCAATACCAAGACAGGTTATTAAACTTGGGGTTATTTAGCTTGGAAAAACAAAGGCTTAGGGGTGATCTTATAATAATGTATAAATATATGAGGGAACAGTACAGAGACCTTTCTAATGATCTCTTTACTCTTAGGCCTGAGACTGGGACAAGGGGGCATCCTCTACGTCTGGAGGAAAGAAGGTTTAATCATAATCACAGACGTGGATTCTTTACTGTAAGAGCAGTGAGACTATGGAACTCTCTGCCACATGCTGTTGTAATGAGTGACTCACTACTAACATTTAAGAAGGGCCTGGATGCCTTTCTTGAAAACTATAATATTACCAGTTATACATACTAGATTCTTTGATAGGGCGTTGATCCAGGGAACTAGTCTGATTGCCGTACTGGAGTCAGGAAGGAATTTTTTCCCCAATGTGGAGCTTAGTGTTGCCACATGGGTTTTTTTTGCCTTCCTCTGGATCAACATGTTAGGCTATGGGTTGAACTAGATGGACTTAAAGTCTTCCTTCAACCTTAAAAACTATGTTACTATGTTACGATGTATAGAGGATCAATGTTTACCTATTCCCACTTCACAAAGCCTCAGTCCTATGTACTGATGTGATGTCAGTAAAGAGTGTATGCTGGAAGATATTCCAGACACACAGGCTGAAATTATATGAAGGTCTGGCTGATGACACAAGTGTTTTGTTGGTCCGCCATATGCAGTAGCGCAGTACAGAAGTTGCCATCACTCGCATTCGTCACTGATTAGATAGTGTCAATATTGTAGGGGCACATCCCACTAACCTTTCAGACTAGGATGGGGCACATCTCACTGATCTGCAGACTGGTCAGGGCACATTTTACTGATCTGCAGACTGGGTAGGGGCATGCAAGGGCCAGGGAGTACTCTGTAGCCAGGTTCTTCGTGCTACAGTGTCCCAAGCAAGTAGCTACAGGCCCTGTTTAGTGACGATCGACACATCCTCTGACCCTAGGTTTAGCCACCGTTTTGCGGAATGTACACGGTAATTGGCTACTGGGCCTCTGCAGCCCAGCAGCCACTGATTTCCTGGCTCAACCTTGAAGTGTTATTGCTAGATTGGGGCCGGTCCCCTCTTGCAACCTAGTTCTTTTAGCAACAACCTCAGGGTGATTGCTGGAACGGGGTCACTCTGGCCAGGGTTTCGTGATAACCTATCCACCGGTCCCACTCCTCCCCTGTTGCTAGCCTCCCCTAGAACTCCATCTCTCTTGGTGTTCCTCTCAGACTTGCTAACTCCAACTCACATCTCCGACTGATTAACTCCTCCTGACTGATTTCTCCCTCCAACTGTTCTAACTCCGCCTCTTCCTCTTTGCTTTTCTCCTGTCCATACCCACCCGCTCTGTCTACTCCCTCCTCCTGCCAGTAGATGGGGCTCCTCGTATGAGGTCACCTCAGCCCCCACTTTCTCCTGGCCAGGAGTTAGGATGGGTGTTGGGTGCAGGTGTGTGTGTCTTGGGGTCGTGTTCCCTCCTTACCTGAGAGTGGGATACCACACCTATGGATTAGGTGCAGTACCTCTGTGACAAACACAAGACCGCAGGGATTTCCACAGGCACATCCCACTGATCTGCAGACTGGGTGGGGGCACATCCCACTGATCTGCAGACTGGGTAGGGGCACATCCCACTGATCTGCAGACTGGGTAGGGCACATCCCACGATCTGCAGACTGGGTAGAGGCACATCCCACTGATCTGCAGACTGGGTAGTGGCACATCCCACTGATCTGCAGACTGGGTAGAGGCACATCCCACTGATCTGCAGACTGGGTAGAGGCACATCCCACTGATCTGCAGACTGGGTAGAGGCACATCCCACTGATCTGCAGACTGGGTAGGGGCACATCCTATTGATCTGCAGGCTGGGTTGGGACACATCACACTGATCTGCAGACTGTGTAGGGGTAGATCCCATTGATTTTCAGGAAGAATAACAGAGAAATGCTATTTAAAATAAGATTCTCCATAAGTATTATATTTTTCATGGTAAATGCAAGGATTCACTACTTTAGTCATGTCATGAGAGTGTCTAGTAGGGAAGAGGAGGCAGTGGTCGGTGAGCGCCATGAATCGGGATGGAATAAGTTCTCTGGCGACTGATATTTCAATACACAGTTGAACTTCAGGCCATAACTTTTTGACACTTAACACGTTTCTCCGCCATATTTAGAGAAAAAATATTATGTTCTCTTTCACGCACGTCCTCCACCCAAAGAAAATATTAAAAGCGAGAATCGTATTCTCGAAAATAAACATGAACCAGTAAAAAAGAAAAAAAGCCTCACCGCTTATGTTGCAGCAATCCGGATTCATGACATGCTGAGAATTTAAGGGGAAATTCAGACTTTATTGTAAAATACTGTAACACCCCCCCCCCCCCACCCTCCACCGGAAGCCACACCCTATATGTGTGTATGTATAATGTGCATGTATATATTTATATATGTATGTGTGTGTAATAAAGTATCTGTTCTTGGAGGAAGCATAGACTTCTGTGCCTGTTTCCTCTCCTCTCCCCCATGCACATGTATGCTCCGCTTGGCTGAGTGTTCATGTTTTCTTCATGGGAGTAGGAGGATTACCCACTACCAGACAGCTTTGGGGGCCACTTATCTTCCCTGGGAACAAAATAATTGGGTTTTGAAATTAAACATTTTTAGCATACACCATGCTAGATGATGCAGGTGGAGAATCAAGAGGCCTCATTCGCATAAGGTAATCAATTTTCTCCAGTTGTGTATATGGTGAAAGGATCAATTTAAAGCAAAGAGTAAATAGTTAATGGTAATATCCCTGGTGGTCTAGGATAGTAGAGAGCTTAGTGCTAATATCCCTGATAGTCTGGGATGGTAGAGGGGTTAGTGGTAATATCCCTGTTGGTCTAGGATGGTAGGGGGTCTGGTGGTAATATCCCTGGTGGTCAAGGATGGTAGAGTGGTTGGAGGAGATATTCATGGTGGTCTAGGATGGTAGAGGGGTTGTGATAATATCCCTGGTAGTCTACGATAATGTGGCACCCCAGGGTTAATGTGCCACAGTAACATCACCAAGGGTTAATTCCCCACACAACACCTAACACTTCACTAGCACCTCTAGGCCAGAAGGGGGAGTTAAAGCAGCTCCCTGATATATTCTGGTCTGAGGAGGAAGTAGTTGAGAGTTTGACAGTTCAGTTTAGTGCAGGGAGCACTAGGAGGAGGACCTGTAAATGGGAGAAGTGCTGAGCTCCTGACAGGGACCACTGACTACTTTCAGGCCTGAAGCCAGGGTCTGAGGAGAGGAGTACAAGAACAGAGGAACATATCTGGGAGACTGAGTTACCTCATAACTCGTCCTAGAGGAGCGTGGAGACTGGATACCGGATCCGAATCTGTGACTGAAACACGCAGCACAGAAAACACCGGGATAGTGGAGGTTGTAGATCTACACTGTACCTCAGCGAAGCAACACGGCGGGGTCAGAAGCACACAGACTCAAGTTGCCTAGCAAAGGGGGTACATGTGAGGAGAATCGGGGCCAGCAGCCCAGCTAAAGCGGCAGCCGGGCCCCACACACAGCGCAGCAGTGGGAAGCTGAGGACCTGGACAGGGTGGGAGCAACCTGGCCCCTGTACAGACTCCGTGGACAGTACCCTGCTACCAAAATCTGCTTTAAAGCCTTAGAAAACTTAAAAACTGTGTGATCCTTGCGCTCAAGCCCAAACTACCATCATCTCTACTACTACCCCTATCCTGCAATATCTATAGCACCATCTATAGACTATTACTACCACTGCCCCGGGGAACCCAGCTCTACCTGCGGAGAGTCATTACATCCCCAGCTGCCCAACATCGTCCCTGGAGGTTCTGCAGCAGCGGGGGTCACCCTAACCACAACCCGTGGGTGGCTTCACGACAAACAATATCCCCTGTAAATATCCCCCCATTACTTGCGGAACCCGGACACGGTCTGGACCAAGACCGCTGTGATATCCCCAGCAGTACCACGGTCCGGTACCGAGTACCCCGTCCCAGTGGGCTCCACAATGGTACAGGGATTAGTGGAAAATCCCTGGTGTTCAAGGATAGTGGAGGAATTTAGGGCAATCTCCTTGATGATGTAGAATAGTGGAGGAATTAATGGTATTAGGTCTGGTGGTCTAGGATGGTAAAGTGGTTAGTTGTAACATCCCTGATGTCTTGTGCTTTGAAAAGTAAGTGATCATATCCCTAGTGGACTAAGATGTTGACGGAGTTTGTTGTAACACAATGGATGGCTTAGGGTGTTGGAGGATTACTAATAACATCCCTGGTGGTCTAGGATGTTGCCATTCAGTGGTATTATCCCAAGCAGTCTTCAGATATTGGAGGGGTTAGTGGAAGTATCCATGATGGTCTAGGATGTGGAAAACTAAGTGATAATATCCCTGGTGGACTAAGATGTTAAAGGGGTTTGTCATAATATCCCTGATATCTTAAGGCAGGGGTGGGGAACCTCAGGCCCTAGGGCCAAATGCGGCCCTCGATTACTTTTTTATGGCCCCCAGGCAGATTCCTGGGGACAGCAGTGTTCAGACTGGCAGACTCATTATGCTGACTGTCTGCCCTTTAAATCCAGCTCTCCAGTGATATCTATGCCCCAGCCTCGGCCTCCCAGTGAGGTATGTGCCCCCAGCCTCTCCTGTGATCTCTATGCCCCAGCCTCGGCCTCCCCAGTGAGGTATGTGCCCCCAGCCTCTCCTGTGATCTCTATGCCCCAGCCTCGGCCATCAGCCGAAAAATGGTTCCCCTCCCCTGTCTTAGGGTATTGAGTAGTTGGTGATATTACTGGTAGTGTGTGAGTGTTAGCGGTAATATTCCTACTAAGCTAGTGTTGGAGGGGTTAGTTGTAATATACCTTGAGGCCTAGGATGTTGTAGGGTGAGTGGTAATTCTCCTGTTGGGTTTAGGATTAGTGGTAATATCACTGGTGGCCCAGGATGTTGTGGGGTGGATTGGTATTCTCCTGATGGGTTTAGGATTAGTGGTAACATCCCTTGTGGCCCAGGATGTTGTAGGGTGGGTGATAATTCTCGTGATGGGTTTAGGGTTAGTGGTAACATCCCTTGTGGCCCAAGATGTTGTAGAGTGGGTGATAATTCTCCTGATGGGTTTACGGTTAGTGGTAACATCCCTTGTGGCTCAGGATGTTGTAGGGTGGGAAGTAAATTCTCCTGGTGGGTTTAGGGTTATTGGTAATATTCTTGGTGGCTCAGGATGTTGTAGGGTTGGGAAGTAATTATCCTGGTGGGTTTAGGGTTAGAGGTGACATCCCTGGTGGCCGAGGGTAATACGGTCTTATTTGAGCATCCTATTTGATCTCTAAGATAGTCCTCTGAAGGTTGAATCCTTCATACAAACATCCCTTACCCATGCCAATCAAGTGAAAACTCAACACTAAAATGGGCTCCGGCAGAAACGCCTTGGGCAGGATGAGTAATTGTGTGCGTTCTCCATTATCTGTGGCAGCATTAGAGCAAGAGCTGAGCATGGCGCCATCGACACGACAATAAAAATAAGTGTCTTATCCCTGATGCTTGTGGCCTAAGTGCGCAGCGCAGCTGTATGGCCACTGCTAATCAGCTCCTGATAGCTGACATTTCTGCCTTGGATGACAGAGACGGGTGAAATCCTTGTTCTCTTTTTAGCAGAGAGTTGTCTCCACGCTGAGTATGCATAGCGTGGTATTATTAGAGGGAACATCACAGCGCCTGTAATTGCACACCGCTCTGCCTGGCGACCGTATCCAGCAACAGCTTAAACATAAGGATGTGCGTCTTGCACCTCTCCCAGGCTGGCACGTCTGAAAATGGACCAGCGGATCCGGTCACCGCGGGTTGAAGCTGCAACGCACCCTTTATACGGCCCCTAAATATATTCTGCTACCTCCACGCTCCACTCCGGAGGATTAAAGGAAGATTAGTTGGGGCGGAATAAATCCCAATAACAAGTAAACAATGAGACGCTAATAGTATTGTTGTGAAAGGGTTTACGTGCTGCGGAAATGGATATCCTTGGCGTCGGCTTATCTGCCCACTCCATTAAAAAAAATATTACTTCCATTTTTATTTTATTTTTTTCAAATCCACAGTGGGATTGGGGGGGACATCTATGCTCGGGTCAGGAGTCCAAGGCTACGGAGTGTTGACGCCATATTTATTCTTCCAGTACCAATTTTTATACATTTGCACAATTTTTGCATCATTTTCCTGCATTGTAAGGAATAGAAACTAAGCAAAACCCCGCTCTACTGGTCATGTTGCTCTTCTAGGCAGCGACGGGTATTATTATTATTATTTATTTATATAGCGCCATTAGGTTCCATGGGTAGTGTTGGCTGACGTCACAACCTAATGTGAGCCCTGGGAAAGTGAGTGCTGTAACCGGCACCAGAGGTGAGTATACGCTTTTTTATTTTAATGGGGCTAAATATGGGGAATGAGGAAGGTTTATCCAAATAGTGGACAACCCCTTTAACCTTCCCAGGTGATTAAAATTAAAAAGCCTATACTCACCTCTCGTTCTGGCACTTGCATCATTGGGGCTCATATGAAGTTGTGACGTCAGTCGAGCCTTGCGACTAATTCTCACCTAGGCATGAATGAGTAATCATCAGGAAGTGAGTGGAAGCCACAGCTCTCATTTCATGATGATTACTCATACGTTCGAAAGCGATGAATAGTCCTAAGGCTCGACTGACGTCACAACCTCATGTGAACACTGGGAAAGAGAGTGCTGTAACCGCTGCCAGCACCAGAGGTGAGTATAAGCTTTTTTATTCAATGTGGCTAAATATGGGGAATGAGGAAGGTTTATCCAAATAGTGGACAAACCCCTTTAACTTTCCCAGGTCCAGTGGCTCGTGATAGCCAGAGCTCAATGGTTGGCCGCAACATTGTCACATGACCTCATCAAACACAGAGCGGAGCAGCAGTGCAGACGCTGCTCTGGACCTGGGGAGGGAAAGTAAAGCAGAATGTTTTTTTTTTTTTTTTTTTTTTTTTTTTTCTTTACTAGAATCTCTGCATTTGTTCAAAGTTTTTCTGAAAGTTTAGGTTTATTTTCTGTATAGATATATATGTCCTTACCCCTTTGTGATAGCGCACCACCATTTGTTCCTCGAAGACAAAGTAGATGACGCAGAACCTTCAGCCGTGAACTTTCGTTCAGAACGAGACGGCTTCTTTCATGATGAACTGGAATACACCGCGCAGTCTGTACAAGCTGACACTTGTTTGGCTTTTTCTGACAGTACGCTTTGTACCGTGACAGTGGCAGCAGACGTCGGGCAGTATCTCGGGGACAGAGCTCTATTATGGGCAGAGATGTTTGTGTGCACAGTGTATTGTTATTTCACAGTCCTTGTCTGGTCACCGCACACTTTCTCTTAAGTGCGTCCTTAACTTTATTCCAACTTTTCCAAAATGTCACCGCTTAAAGACCCTCTTCTGGTGGGATTCTTGGGATTCTTTCCCCCACCCCACCCCAACGCTCCTCATCTTTACTCCCCCTCCCCATTATGTATCAGTTAACAACCGCCCTGCCAATTTAATATAGATTGGTATGTGCAATATTTAGGCAATTAGCCTTGATATGTGACAGATATGCAATTTTGTGCTATCAGGCTCTGTTCACATCACATTTGAGCCTCCTTAAAAAGATGGACGATTTCCCGGCTGAAGGCTCTAAAGCATGTAAAAGGTATAGGCACTCAATGGCATTTATCTCTCAGACTCGCTTATAAGTTATTGTGTGAGAAGTGACCATGCTTTTCTATCCAGTAAAATATAAAGGCATGCTGACACTCTTTTGGCATCGGCTCATGGATACATTTGGCCTATTCCCGGCGTATAGATCAAAAGCAATGTGAACAGAACCGCAAGTCTTCAGTCTCTCAGTTTCCAGACATGTCAAAAAAATCCTTGTTGGCAATATTTTATATATTATTTTTAATTATCATTCTCTTCTGTTCTTTATCAAGATGGAGCATGGATTTCATATTCTCCTCTAAAATAGGTGGAGATTTCTCCCATAATCATTTGTGCCTCCTGCTGCAGATTGAATAATAAGAACTGTGCGAAATGAATAAAAAAAGATACAAAAATACAACAACTATAATACTGCCCCTATATGCAAGAGTATTACTACTATAATACTGCCCCTATGTACAAGAATATAACTACTATAATACTGCTCCTATGTACAAGAATATAACTACTATAATACTGCCTCTATATACAAGAATATAACTACTATAATATTGCCCTCTATGTACAAGAATATAACTACTCTAATACTGACCCCTATATACAAGAATATAACTACTATAATACTGCCCCTATGTACAAGAATATAACTACTATAATACTGCCCCTATGTACAAGAATATAACTACTATAATACTGCCCCTATGTACAAGAATATAACTACTATAATACTGCCCCTATGTACAAGAATATAACTAATATAATACTGCCCCTATGTACAAGAATATAACTACTATAATACTGCTCCTATGTACAAGAATATAACTACTATAATACTGCTCCTATATACAAGAATATAAATACTATAATACTGCCCCTATGTACAAGAATATAACTACTATAATACTGCCCCTATGTACAAGTATATAACTACTATAATACTGCCCTTATGTACAAGTATATAACTACTATAATACTGCCCCTATGTACAAGAATATAACTACTATAATACTACTCCTATGTACAAGAATATAACTACTATAATACTGCCCCTATGTACAAGAATATAACTACTATAATACTACTCCTATGTACAAGAATATAACTACTATAATAATTACTGCCCCTATATGCAAGAGTATTACTACTATAATACTGCCCCTATGTATACAAGTATATAACTACTATAATACTGACCCTATGTACAAGACTATAACTACTATAATACTGCCCTTATGTACAAGAATATAACTACCGTATATACTCGCGTATAAGCCGAGTTTTTCAGCCCAAAATTTGGGCTGAAAAGTCCCCCCTCGGCTTATACGCGAGTATACACGGTATACAGCAGCAGACCCGAAGGTATACAGGCCCCCCATCAAGCTCCAGGGCCCCCCCTCCTTGCGCGGCAGCCTGTAAAGGAAAATCATACATATCATTGTCCCGCGCTGTCCCGCTGCTGCCGACACACGATTCCGGGCTTCAATCCGCGTCTTCCGTGTTCCTGTGGTCACGGGCAATGACGTCATTGCCCGCGACCACAGGAAGACGGAAGCCGCGGATTGAAGCCCGGGATCGTGTGTCGGCAGCAGCGGGCAGCGCAGGACAGTGATAAGTATGATTTTCCTTTACAGGCTGCCGCGCAAGGGGGGGGAAGCCCTGGAGCTTGATGGGGGGCCTGTATACCTCCGGGTCTGCTGCTGTATACAGCCCTGGGGCTGCTGCTGTATACAGCTTTGGGGCTGCTGCCATATACAGCTTTGGGGCTGCTGCTGTATATACCCCTGGGGCTGCTGCTGCTGTATACACCACTGGGGCTGCTGTATACTACCTATTGGCTGCTGTATATACCTCTGGGGCTGCTGTATATACCTTTGGGGCTGTATATACCTCTGGGGCTGGTGTATACTACGACTGGGGCTGCTGCTGTATATACCCCTGGGGCTGCTGCTGCTGTATACACCATTGGGGCTGCTGTATACTACCTAAGGGCTGCTGTATATACCTCTGGGGCTGCTGTATACACCACTAGGGCTGCTGTATATACCTCTGGGGCTGCTGTATACTACCTCTGGGGCTGCTGTATACTACCTCTGGGGCTGCTGTATACTACCTCTGGGGCTGCTGTATACTACCTCTGGGGCTGCTGTATACTACCTCTGGGGCTGCTGTATACTACCTCTGGGGCTGCTGTATACTACCTCTGGGGCTGCTGTATACTACCTCTGGGGCTGCTGTATACTACCTCTGGGGCTGCTGTATATACCTCTGGGCTGTATATACCTCTGGGGCTGCTGTATACTAACCACTGGGGCTGCTGCTGTATATACCACTGGGGCTGCTGCTGTATACTACCACTGGGGCTGCTGCTGTATACTACCACTGGGGCTGCTGTATACTACCACTGGGGCTGCTGTATACTACCACTGGGGCTGCTGTATACTACCACTGGGGCTGCTGTATACTACCACTGGGGCTGCTGTATACTACCACTGGGGCTGCTGTATACTACCACTGGGGCTGCTGTATACTAACCACTGAGGCTGCTGCTGTATATACCACTGGGGCTGCTGCTGTATACTACCACTGGGGCTGCTGTATATACCTCTGGGGCTGCTGTATACCACACTGCTGGGGGCTGTATACCTGTGCTGGGGTCCACCCTCGGCTTATACACGAGTCAATAGGTTTTCCCAGGTTTTGGGGGCAAAAGTAGGGGGGTCGGCTTATACACGGGTCGGCTTATACACGAGTATATACGGTACTATAATACTGCTCCTATGTACAAGAATATAACTACTATAAAACTGCCCCTGTGTACAAGTATATAACTACTATAATACTGCTCCTATATACAAGAATATGATTACTATAATACTGCCCCCTATTTACAAGAATTTAATTGCTATAATACTGCTCCCTATGTATGAGAATATAACTACTATAATACTACTCCTATGTACAAGAATATAACTACTATAATACTGCCCCTATATGCAAGAGTATTACTACTATAATACTGCCCCTATGTACAAGTATGTAACTACTATAATACTGACCCTATGTACAAGAATATAACTACTATAATTCTGCTCCTATACACAAGAATATAACTACTATAATACTGCCCTGATGTACAAGAATATAACTACTATAATACTGCCTCTATATACAAGAATATAACTACTATAATACTGCCCCTATGTACAAGAATATAACTACTATAATATAATACTGCCCCTATGTACAAGAATATAACTACTATAATACTGCTCCTATACACAAGAATATAACTACTATAATACTGCTCCTATGTACAAGAATATAACTACTATAATACTGCCCCTATATACAAGAATATAACTACTATAATACTGCCCCTATATACAAGAATATAACAACTATAATACTGCCCCTATGAACAAGAATATAACTACTATAATACTGCCCCTCTGTACAAGAATATAACCACTATAATACTGCCGCTATGTACAAAAATAGGACTACTATAATTCTGCCCCCCTGTGTACAAGAATATAACTGCTATAA
The DNA here is from genome assembly GCA_033576535.1 of Allobates femoralis. NCBI lineage: Eukaryota > Metazoa > Chordata > Amphibia > Anura > Aromobatidae > Allobates > Allobates femoralis. Next base: position 830,010,854 of record JARQOC010000003.1, on the reverse strand, counting down.
TACTACTCCTATTTACAGGAATATAACTATTATAATGCTGCCTCTATGTGCAAGAATATCACTACTGTATTACTGCTCATATGTACAAGAATATATCCACTATAATGCTGCCCCCTTTGTACAAGAATATAACTACAATAATACTGCTCCTATGTACAAGAATATAATTGCTATAATACTGTCCCTATATGCAAGAATATAACTACTATAATACTGCTCCTATGTACAAGAATATAACTACTATACTATAATACTGAATAAAAAAGCCAAGAAGTCAGCGCTGCCTCTTATTAGCACGCAGTACCAAAAGTGCATGTGCACATATTAATTTCTAACTGTACTTTAACACTGAGACATTTAGCAAACAATTGAACAATTCTTTGAGCTACCCCATCTCGTCACGGCATTCTCAGATGGGACAGTCCTACTCTACTTTTTATATATATGCTGTGCCATTACGGCCTCCTGAATACAGGGCAAGCGCAGATAAAGGCAGACCAGGTCCATTGTGTTAGGCCACTGTACACACATGCAGCGGCCACACCCTCCCCATATGCTCTGCTTAATTTTTGCACGTGTGTCTGGGCCTGTTCCACCCTCATCCATTGTTCCTGGTCTGGCGGTGTAGGGTTCAGATCTGATAATGTCCGGATGTTATGTCCGGACCTGGTTGGCCTTTATTTGCGCTTGCCCTTCTGGCGCCGTGGGAGTGGTTCAGAAATGCTTCAGGTACATGTGCATTCAATGTGGTCTTGCTTTTAATGTATTCAGGAGGCCGTAATGGCACAGCGTATATAAAAAACGTACAGTAGGACTGCCCCATCTGAGAATACTGTGATGTGGCAGGGTGGCTCAAAGAATTGATCAATTGTTTGCCAAATGTCTCAGTACAGTTAGAAATTAATATGTGAACATGCACTTTTTGTACTACGTGCTAACATGCAACCTGCTGTCATACAACTGCCTTCTGTACTATAATTATCTTTACATATAATACTGCCCCTATATACAAGAATATAACTACTATAATACTGCTCCTATGTACAAGAATATAACTACTATAATACTGCCCCTATGTACAAGAATATAACTACTATAATACTGCCCTATGTACAAGAATATAACTACTATAATACTGCCCCTATGTACAAGAATATAACTACTATAATACTGCCCTATGTACAAGAATATAACTACTATAATACTGCTCCTATGTACAAGAATATAACTACTATAATACTGCCCCTATGTACAAGAATATAACTACTATAATACTGCTCCTATATACAAGAATATAACTACTATACTGCCAATACAGATATAACTACTATATATGCCTATTACAAGAATATAACTACTATAATACTGCCCCTATATACAAGAATATAACTACTATAATACCTGCTCCTATGATTACAAGAAGTAATATATAATACATATAATAACTGCCCTATATACAAGAAATATATAACTACTATAATACTGCCCCTATGTACAAGAATATAACTACTATAATACTGCCCTATGTACAAGAATATAACTACTATAATACTGCCCTATGTACAAGAATATAACTACTATAATACTGCCCTATGTACAAGAATATAACTACTATAATACTGCCCCTATGTACAAGAATATAACTACTATAATACTGCTCCTATGTACAAGAATATAACTACTATAATACTGCCCATACTATATACTAAATAATAATAACTACTATAATACTGCTCCTATGTACAAGAATATAACTACTATAATAGTGATCTGCTCCTATGTACAAGAATATAACTACTATAATACTGCCCTATGTACAAGAATATATCTACTATAATATTGCCCTATGTACAAGAATATAACTACTATAATACTGCCCTTATGACAAGAATATAACTACTATAAACTGCCCTATGTACAAGAATATAACTACTATAATACTGCTCCTATGTACAAGAATATAACTACTATAATTCTGACTCTATATACAAGAATATAACTACTATAATACTGCTCTATGTACAGTGATATAACTACTATAATATGCTCCTATGGAGAAGGAGTGTGTAATAATCACTTGATATTGCCTTAGTTCTCCATTATGAGATGCTTCCTTTAGATTGTGACTTATTTTCGGTATATTGACGACTGCTGGTTACATTGTATCCACATACTAGCGCTGGTCTCTCTGTAGCTGCTTTGCTCATGTAGAACAATGAATCAGATGTATTTAATACTTTCATTCCCACATCCAGTTGATGCCTCCCTGAGGTCCTGTCCGCACTGACAGCTGTTATAGAAGTTAACAGAACGACGCTGGTAAAACAGCTCTCTAATAGATACCATGTGTCTCCGGCGCTGATACCGCCTATTGCCAACTGGTATGTTAGAAGGATTTTCAATCGCATCGACCCTGTCAAAGCCATAAAAACATGAAGGATATTGGATAGGAGAGCAGCGTGTCCTTCACATGACCTTGAGCGTTAGGTGGGAAGTGATTATGTAGAAGAGGGGTCATAGCAGCGCTTGTTCTGCTCATGGGGAAAATAAGCAAAGTCTGTGTGTACCGAGAAATGAGCAGCGCCATCCAACTTATGTGCGATGTGCTGCGGCCTAAAGCTGGGTCACGCAACCCCGACCGGCAGGCGAGGCAGGTCTGCAAAGAGGAGGTTTATATCCAAGAGTAAATCATTCATGGAAAGAACATATATCCCCCTGGAACGGAAACATAACTAGAAATATAATCCTTCTAGTCCGCCATTATTATTTTACATTTGGTAAAGTTTTGTCTTATGAGCAATAATGTTTCAATAATAATGCTAAACATAGTAATTCATGGGGTAACTAATCTCCCATAGTCCCTGTTATGCTTTTAATGTAAATTTCATCACCTACACTGTGTCTGCGAATTGAAATTTTGGTTTGGTTTTTATCCTAAGTCATAAGACAAGAGTTGATGTTGACTTTTAGGATTGCTACTTCCAATAGGCAGCACCTAAGTTCAAGTCCTCTTCCTCTCTGAAGAAACAATTTGCATATTACATTTCCCCAAGGAGCATTCAAGGTGTTTAAGTCTCTTCGTACTGTCATGTCACACTACGCAAGGATAAACCTTATCCCTTAGATCCCAGTCATAGCCTCTCACCTAGCCAAATTAGATCTCCTGCTTTGTTCTGACGAGGGGCAATCCCCCCAAAACACAATGTCAGCAAGTTGAGATTCTAGTTTGGCTTTTATCCTAAGTCATATGACAAGGCTCAATAAAGGGTTGATATTGAAGTTTAGGATTGTTACTTCCAATAGGCTGCACTAGAGTTCAGGTTCTTTTTCTCTCTGAAGAAGCAATTGCATATTTCATTTCCCCAAGCAGCATTCAAGGTGTTTAAGTCTCTTTATGCTGTCATGTCACACACCACAAGGAGAATCCTTACCCTTTAGATGTCAGTCTTGGCCTCTCACCTAGCCAAATCAGATCTCATACTTTGTGTTTTGGGGTATTGCTCCTCATCAGCAATGTCTGCAAGTTGAGATTCTGTTTTGACTTTTAGCCTAAGTCATATGGCAAGGCTCGATAATGACTCTTAGGAGTGCTGCTTCCGATAGGCGGCGCCTGAGTTCAAGTCCTCTTCCTCTCTGAAGAAGCAATTTGCAAATTACATTTTCCCGAGGAGCATTCAAGGTGTTTATGTCTCTTCATACTGTCATGTTACACTCCACAAGGATAGATCTTAGCCTCTCACCTAGCCGCATCAGATCTCATACTTTGTTCTGACGATGGACAATACCCTGAAACACAATATGTGCAAGTTGATATTCTAGTTTGGTTTTCATCCTAAGTCATTTCGCAAATCTTATTGAAAGGTCGATATTGACTTTTATAAAGGCTGCTTGAGTTCAAGTCTACTTCCTCGCTTTTAATTTCCCAGAGGAGCATGCAAGGTGTTTAAGTCTCCTCATACTGGTGTGCCAGAACTGACATCTCACACTCCACAAGGAGAAACCTTACCCCTCAAATACCAAGAAGGAAGAGTGGTGGAATGATGGAAAATACAGGATGGAGACATAAATGTGAGATGAAAAGGGATCTCTGCGCCCTTTGTTTTTGTCTTTCCCTATCTTATATATGGTGAAACAAAATGAAAAGGGTGGAAGGAGGAGAGTGCTCCCCAGAATATCCTGAGACTGTGGGTGCCTGGAAGTAGTGGCTGCTATCCACTTGTAATCAATTTAATTTCAGTTGTACATGATGGAGACATTACTGATCTGCAGATGATGAAAAAATGGAAGACGTTTTGTAAACATCTTGATTAATTCAGTCTGGAACATAAGCCACTTGCAGAAATCCTGGCACTTAGGGGCCTGTCACACGTGTCAATGTCGCCCGCGATATCGCTCATGCGTCACAAATTATTAATCGCCTGAGCGATGTGGAATTATCGCAGGTAAGATGTCACACGCGTCAATATGACCCAGCGATGCGGTGATGTCGCCATCTTGCGAGCGATTTTATTTAGTCGCTTGTATGGTGTCAAAATAGAAAATACGTTGCTGAGTTTAGTGTCACACGCAGCGATGCACAAGGTCTGATGAGCGACAGGTTTTACATCTGGCAGTGAAACCTGCGATCGGCGATCAGCGACATATCGCTGGTTGCATCGCTTGGTCACACGCTTCAATGTCGCTCCTGCGTCACTTTTACGTCGCTTGAGCGACTTAAAATCCGTGACGTATGAGCGACATTGACAGCGATATCGACGCGTGTGACATCCCCTTTACAGCCTCGGCTCTTATCAGTGATAAGATGGTCATCTGAGGAAGGTTCTGACACACTGAATGCACTTGGGCAAATCATCAAGATCCTCTGCTGGCAGCTCCTGTGTAAACCCCAACCATTGACATCCCAGATGTGCTCGATGGGAGACAACTCAGAAGAAGCTGCAGCCATTGTAGCTCGTTTGTGGTGCCACGTGTAGAAGTCCCCACACTTACAGCCTCAGCTTCTCTCAGTGATGTTATTAATGGTCGTCTGAGGAAAGTTCTGCCACACTGAATGCACTTGTGCAGATTATCAAGATCCACTGCTATCAGCCCATGTGTAATCACCTCCCAATGACGTCCATGATGGGAGACAAGTATGGAGACACTGCAGAGATAGGAGCACGTTTAGGACACGGGTGCTGCACACTGTAGGACGAGAAACATGCGGCATGGAGTTGTTGGAAAATGGCTCATACCAATTTCCCGACCAAATCAGTAAGTGCTCCTGGAACGAAGACTGTAGGTATGCAGCTACCTACACTATTCCACCCCACACCATAATCCCGGGAGTAGGACCGGTGTGACGTTGTCTTGTGAAGGTCTCTTCATGGTGTTGCCCATTTTCTCATCATCTGCAGATCATTAATGTCTCCATCCTGTGATTTCCTTCAGTCCACGACTTCTCCTTCCTTGTGTCGCACTTTCATAGTTGAAGATTGTATATGGATATTCTCCTTTCATTATCCCCCTATTTTAGGGTGGAGATCTGCTGCATTGGAGTCTCTGACAAACTCAAATCAAGTATTGCATTGCATGGACGTCATTTTTGTTTTAAATGGCTTATTTTTCTTGTGGTGGAATTGACCGAGAGCACAGGAGCACCAGAAAGAAAGGACTGGAAAATACATAGGATCGAGCATTTATTGGCTTTCATTGCAGTCTGAAGCTTTCTGCAAAATCAAGCTGCCTCCCGGCTGGAGGTTATGTGGCTTATGCCAGGCTGATGGTGGGGTTACACGTCCCGATATCGCCGCGATATCGGAGGCAACGCCGCGGGAGCGCGCATTTTTTGAGCGCTTTTCCCGATATCGCATCGGCGGTTTACACGCTGCGATATCGGGAAACAACGTCCCTCCGATGTGTACGCCCACCAACCCAGTAACGACCATTTAACATGGGAGTTAATGGGTGAGGTGCGAGTACGCATCGGAGTTGGGCTGTCACACGCAGCGATCCTGCTACAACGGCCTTGCGATATCGGGGAGTTGAATAGCTTTGCTATTCAACTCCGATATCGTTTTGGCATCGTTCCAGGATCACGTTGTACGCTCAAACCGTACAACGCGCGCCCGATATCGGCTCCAACTCGCGACCCACGTGACTTTTTGTCGGAGTTGGGTCGGAGTTGGACGCCGATATCGCGGCGTGTAAACCCACCATTACTTCTGCACACTGATTGTCCACATAGGATTCCATGGAATCTCTATTGGGAATTATTTAAAGTCACATATGTGGCTCCAAAAAATTAGTGAAACATTTAAGCATTACAGTTTAAGTCCTACTCAATTAAACCTCAGTTTTATCACTCTGTCTTGTTTGGAATCTGGAACGATTGGGAATTGATTTCTTTTGCGTTGATGCAAACAATGTGACAACAAGACTCTTGGAGGTCATAGCAAGACGACCCCTGAAAGGCAATAGTGGTAATGGTGGCCAATTTCTCGCCCTATCCTTATGACCTGACTCTTCTTTATATTTTGACTGTGTCCTCATCCTTATTGGTAGAATCAGGCATTACTTGCTACCTAGTCACGTTACATAAGTAGTCCAGCTCCTCCAGCATGTTGCATTAACAAGTGCCATTGCTAGGTTTGGGGTGTCTCCCATGAGGAGAGCCAGACAAGGACCACAGAAGGGCATCAACTAAGCAGCAGGACCAGTGTCTGTTCACCTGTGGGAGAAGGAACAAGAATGGCACTGCCTGAGCCTCACAAAAGGTCCATCAGCGGCTCCTGGTGAGCATGTTTGTGACCAAAGTGTCCTAAACTGACTGCATAAGTATGGCTGGAGTGCTCAACGTTGTATAGTGAGACCTGTGCTCACAGCCCAGCACCCTGCACATCAATTGGCGTTCTTCACAGGTGACCAATAACTATTGGTTCCTCATTCTCTCTGGGACAAAGATTCATGGGCAACACATGTGACAAATGTGAGAGAGTCTGGAGACCATTATAATGCCAACATCATCATCCTACATACTGACTTGGCGGTGTCTCAGTAATGGCGTGGTAGATCTTATCCTTGGAGGATCACACACACCTCAATATTGTAGCTTGGCTGCTGCTTTGTTCCAGAATGTAATCCACAGAGCCACTGTCAGACATGGAGAACCCTGGGTTCCGCCTGGTGCAGGGCACTGCCCAGTCTCGTGTGGCCGGTGTGTGCAGGCAGATCCAGGATGACTCCATCATGTTCCCTGAAATTGAGTCTAGTTGAGAAAGACATGGACATTATGTATCGTTCACTCGATTCTGGCCAAGTATCATCACCAATTGTCCCTCATTTGGGTTTCCAATTGCCAATTTACATCAGTAAATAATTTTAAGTGATATATCATGTCCCCTTTCTTGGATTTTACTTTCTGAGCAGTGTATAACTAATGCAGGGTAAATGTGTTAACTGTCAGCCATTGATGCATTAATGTGCAATAAGGACTGGCCGTATTTACCATAGTGAGAGCCACGGCTTGTTAGCAGACCACCATGGCTAGTACTGGTGGGCTCCAAGGACCCCTTTATGGTGTCTGTTTTCAAGTAAGATGGATAGTGGTCACTTCACATTACAATTTGAATCGATCTATGAAGGATGGAGCACCTATACTGGTGAGGGAAAAAAAGAATTACCCCCAATTGACAAGGAAAAAGGTGGAAAGCTTTTTAATTTCTTAATGAAGTTGCAAATTCTGCCTTCAGGTGCAGGGATGTGGATTCGGTAAGCAAAACCCCCAATGCTGACTCCTCCATTTCCCGAAATCTGATTCCAACTCCCCGACTCTGACTCCACACTCCTTGTGTGCAGTCCTTAGCCAAACCTCCGACTACTTAATATCCCTGAATCCGACGCCACCAAAATGGACACAGGTGCCAACTCAATTTCCATGAATCTGACTTCAATTTCAACTCCACCAAAATGGACACTGACTCCCACATCCCTTGTGTGCAGTCAGTAGCCAAACTTCTGACTCCTCAATTTCCCTGAATTCGACTTCGGCTTGCACTTCACAGCCCTGTAGGAGTGTATGGCTCTCCATCTTCCTTCACCGGGGGATGACCAGTGGGATGGACGCATCCAAACTGAGCAGAGGTGGCGATCTGGCCACCATTGGAGATAGCACCTGTAAACGGTTGTGTTCTCTCTGCCTGGTCAACCCTCCGCTCTGAGACTGCAGGATGATTGGTAACCTAGACCACAGGCCGTACACTATTGAATTAAAATTATGTCTGTTCTTGGGAATGCAGAGGATTTTTAATGAGGGGAAAATTGCTGAGTTGCTCCTTCTCACAAGGTGGGACAGCTCCTTTAAGGAAGGCATGCTGGGAGTTTTACTCCAGAGCCATTACCTCCCGTTGTGGAAATGAGCATCAGCCAGTACTTAAATCATTAGGTTATCATTTATGATTATGCGGTGATGAACAGAGCCCACTATGGGGGTGACACATAGTAACAAGCGCGGTGTGATATTGTCTGTGGTTCATTAGGGTGGAGCTGACAATCCCATATATTGGATAAAGCAACACATCTTGTTTGTAAGCGGCTGTAGCAATCTGATTTCTTCCGTGCATTATCTGCAAAATGATATAAGCCAATTAATCATCAGATGTTCTTTAATCTTCAAGGACATTCTTAAAGTTAATCTCCATCTTGTAACATCTTGTCGTATCTAGGTCCGAAATGTCCGAAATACTGTAGTGATTTATTTATTAAAGGTGTAGTCCTCTCTTGGGACTTTTATGGCTAATCGTCTTACCGGTGATGTTTTTGTTTTGTTTTTTTGTTTTTTTAACGAGAGAGGTGGCGGCACACCCGGCTCTCCTCATTGCAGTGCAAGCAATATCAAGGTGCCATGAATATCTCAGATTATGCACCCCTTATACTTTCAGAACAGTGGGAGTTTTGCTTTTCTGATGTATTGTATCGCAACACCACACGGCAGCTCAGGTTTAAGACGGTCGGCACCATAATGCTATGTGTGAATAGCACCGAAATGAGACGAGTCTAAAGCGCGGTGTGAGATACACGAGCTCCATATTACTTCGGACATGTACGAAACCGGCCAGGTCCTACTCTAATGAGCAAGAATGAGCACAGCGAGGGAAGAAAATAAAAATTTCTCCGAAAAAAAACCTGCATTACTTATAAGGGGATTGCACCATTTTAGAGAAGGTGTCCAAGGCCGGTCTCACACTACCGGTTTTGGTATCCATTTTTGGCACCGTTGACTTTCTATGGGGCCGCAGGAACTTCAGATTTCTCCGGTTCACCCTGATCCGGTGTCCACTGTTTTCACTGAGACAAAACTAAGTTTGTAGCAATTTTGGTCACCGTTTCAAAACCGGGACCTCCAGATGCAGGGCAATGCAGGTAAATTACAATGAGACTCATGGAACGCAGATCTGATGAAATCCCGCTGGATCCAGACGCCGGATTTGGGTTTTATAACTGAGCATGCCCAGAAACCAGTTTTAAATGATACACCTGTTAGTGGGGGTGTCATTTTCCACCAGATCAAGCTAAAAAAAGGTGCACAAGGATACAACGGGCTGCTCCCGCATCGGTGTTATCACTGATCCATGAGACTGATGCACAGAGTTGCAACAGGTTTTGCAATTGCAGGGGAGTCCGGAGGGATGCAGGTTTTACCCGCATTCCCCTGGATTCAAAAAACCCCGTAGTGTGAATCCAGCCTTAAAGGAAAATGTGTCCATTTTATGGACAGAATTCAAGAGATTGGGTTATTGGGGGAGAAGACAATGTACATTAGGAAAACATCCATCTGAAAAATGGATCAAAACCTGGACCACGGTTAAGATACAACTGTCCCGAGTTGGTTTTGGGTGGACACTTGTGTGTGTGAACAAGGCTGTAGATAAGTTTTACATGGTCCTAGCAATATTCAGGCTCTTTGTGCCATTATATCACAGAGCGGACTCATGCACAGTGACTTTATTCCATGATGTGCACTAACACACAGGTTACACCCGCACTGTGCGCTGATGCACACACAGGCCGAAAAGTTGTTCCAAGTAAGGCCTTTCTAGATAATATATATATGTTGTTGTTTTTTTTTTGTTGTTGTTTTTAACAATTGTGTCACTATTTGATAGTGTTGTGTAACAGAGCAGTAAATCCTTATTAGTTTTTGCACATAACCTTTCCAGTGTATACATATTGTATGTTCCAGACATTGAATAATCCAGAGCGGTGGTGCCAGAGGGAATGTACAGTCTTGGTCTCCATTATGTGTGTGCATGTGTCAGGCATTGAGATTATTGAAAGAATCTTTTGGAATCTCATGGTCATTTTGTTCTGAGCCAATAGATGGCGCTCCGGCCAGCTTTCTTGCCCTCCATAATACAGTTACCAAGCAGTTATTGTGCCGCCTCCTTTTGCTTTCTCTGCAGAGGGTGGAAGGATCTTTATAGACCTGTGAAATGTCCTAGAATACACATTCATTTCAGTAAAGTGCAAAGACAGATTTGTTTCACATTTCTGTGAGTGTTTTTTGTTTTTTTGATTTTTTGCTTTATTGCTTTTTATTTTGCTTTTTTCAATTGGTGACAACAAAGCAACGCGGGGTACCCAAACTATTCAAGAGATCTTTATTGAGTTGCTTGGAGGAGATTGTACATGTTCTTCCACTTGAACATTTTTCAACTGGATTCGGCAGCCGCCTCGGATGATGAGAAGGGGAGGAGGTCAGGGTATCTGGTACCTAAAAATGGGAAGCAGGCCCACTTTCCAGACCGCCGACACCTCTGGATACAGCTATGAACTTCTGAAAAACAAAAGGATTGGGTTTGTTGAAAATCCAACCTCATAGAGCAGTCTTTTTGTTTACAATCCACCCCATACACCTGGGTTCCCTGCCCAACTATCGTTTGTGGGGCTTTAGAAATGAGCGGTCCTCGTAGGTAGATGTGACAATCATTCGGCCAGCACCCATTTATCCCATTCACAGGACCACCATCTCCAAGCTATGTGAGAGATGCAACCAGACCTCTATAGATGCCTAATATAAGACTGGCAGGACAAAACATGAAATATGAATAGGGCCTTACACAATATAACCAAAAAAGAAAAGATTCTTATAGGCTCACCTTGAGGGGTTGTGTGAGATGCAGCCACTGTGATGATATGCATCGGTTGCTGAAGACCCCCGTGTAAATGACTATCCAGGTAAAAGAAAAGGGTCTTATTCGTGCTTCCAAATTGATGGGAGTAATCCCAGGTGGTAGTAATAGATGGTTTAACGTCGATGCGTTTCGAAGTGTTCAACTACTTCCTAAGTACAAACGTAACAGGTAACATGATTTCTCTTGAAGAAGCAGCTGAATGCGTCGAAACGTGTCAACATTAAATCATCTCTATCATGTGGGATTACTCCCATCATTCTGGTAGCGCAAGTAAGACCCTTTTCTTCTATCTGGAGGCTGATCTCTGGGAGAACAAAGGGATTCAGCTCAATCACGAGCCGTGGTGACTGGATGGATGAAGATCAATCTTCAGCGAGCCTAGATGGGTCCCCCAGGGTCTTTTCCGCCATTAATGTTCCTCAAACAAAAAAATCTAAAGATATCGAGTATGTTAGTGGCCAGTAAGCTGACCAAGAGGATTGCCTTTAGTTGTATTTGTCACCATAGGTGTCAACACGATGGACAACCCAGAGGACCTCATTGTAAGGCTCCTCATACACAATTGAGTAAATCTTGATCGCATATTGACAGATTCGGTCAGCACTAAAGTGTATGAGGCTGGCAGAAAACTGACCGATATGGATTGGGCATGATCGAGTTTGGACTGTCGGTCATCTTTCTTCCTGAAGAGAATTAATTGACTGAGATGTCTGTTGGCGGCTTTTTCATAGAGGATATCAGGAGCACTCACCTGAAAGAGCATTCATGTGTATGGGAGAGATGCCTTCTGGCTGAACAATGAATATAATGTGTATGGGGGACTTTGTTGGGCTCGGTGGATATTTATTAGAAGATGGAAACCACAATGCAACTCTGAGCTTAACGTTTCTGAGAAGTGGTTGGTGGTGGATGCCATAAAAAGATGACTGGTGAAGTCCTTCCATTTTGTTTGATAATCATTTAAGATGAACTTAGATACCTGAGCGTTCGGCTTACCCGTGTTTCCCCCTCAAGTCATCTTGGGTGAGGGTTTACATGTTCTCGATGAGGAGAGTGGAGCAGGCCTATGTCGGACTGAGCTGGGGGCGGCAAGCAGTTAATTCAAAACGGCTTATCCTTGTCTTTCTCGACATCACCCAGATTATTGGAATTGTCCAACTTTTGTCTAATTAGTGAGGTGGCCTCTAGTTCTAGAATATATCGAGGTTGTCTGTACCTGATCCACATGCCAGAAATGTAAGTCAACAATCACAACACTTTTTGAAAGGCACATGCTGGCCTCCCCATGGTCTTCTATCATTGACCACACATGGTGGCAGAGATGAAGTTGACGCACTCTTCGAGAAAGGATCACCATCTCCCCAACCTGCTGACCGTGTTCATCTGCAATATGAAAACCTCAGCTCGCATCCAGACTTTCTAGCAATGTTTTCTCAACTCCGTGGTTATGTTTCCACACCAGCAAGACCTCATGCATTTCATATAAACTGTGGTGAAGCTGGGAGAAGGACACACTTACCATGAACCCGTGAGCTCTGGGAGATTATTTATATTTCAGTCCGGCCCAGGCTCGACAGCTCCAATAAAAGAAACATCAAGTTCTTCTCTCCTCTATAAATAAAAAACAGCTTTAAATGGAGAAGCCTGTATAATCGCCCCTGGGCCCGGTGAATTACAGGTCAGCATTGCAGGGTGGGACTCCAAACCCTCTGTGATCTCCCTCCAGTCTGTGAAGCAGACCATAGATAAATACGGCCTGTTCTGCCTTAACCCCTGTCCACCAGCGTTCCACAAAACCCACAACATTCCTCGTCCTCTATGATCTTAGGACTTTTCCCTCTGATTCAGCAAGGACCAGATACGTATTATAGCGCCATTAGTCTGAAAATAACGCCATTAACATAATGCTGGACTAGCCAATGTCCTGATTAATGGAAAGAAATTCTCCTTGACCCCCCCCATACACATGCACACTCGCCTGGCCAAGGGTTCTTCTATTTCATGTCCGAACTCAAGGATTGGGCATGTTATAATCCTGCATGTCCAACCCTTCTCTTCCCCCATTGATGGGTTAACATGACATTGTAAACGCTATTGAACTTTGTTGCATTAAACGTGGCTTAACCCCTTACCCCCAGTATGAAGTGACGATCACGAAAATTCAATCTCTCTACTCTCTCTCTATATATATATATATATATATCCATCTGTCCTAAATCTATCGTCTCACATCTTTGTATCATATATTTTGTGATATATATTTATCTTTTTGTTATATATATGTACATGAATATATTTAATATATACTTACGGTATCTCCACTAATCCTTTCATCTACCTGGGTTGTGGGGGGCAATTCATTATCATGAGAGACAGTGACTGTTGCGGAGGCCAAACCAATAGGCTGAAAGTTATTCTGCTCAATATTCATATTAACATATTTATATTGTTATATTAATAATAATTGTCATATAAAATTGTGCATAATTAAGTGTGCAGACATCCCACTATATACAGCATGAGCCCGCACACTGCCCCATATACCTTATGAGCATCAACATGGCCCCTATATACAGTGTAAGCCCCTATATAGCCCCTTATATATAGTGTAATCTTCCCCATTGCTCCCTGTATACAGTGAAATCTTCCATATAGCCCACCAATATAGTGTGAGCCCACACACAGCCCCCTTTAGACATTGTGAGCCCCCGCTTAACCCCCCCCCAATATACATTGTGACCTCTCACATAGCCTCCCTATATAGTGTGAGCTCCCACATAGCCCACCTAGATAGTGTGATCCCCACATAGTCCCCAAGATACCATGTGAGCTCCCACATATCCCCCCTAGATACCATGTGAGCTCCCACATAGCCCCCTTATAATGTGTGAGCCCTCACAAAGCCCCCCTATATACAATGTGAGCCTCCACATAGTCCACCTATATACAGGAAAACATCCTATACACATGAAGAAAAATACATACTCACCTCGCTCCTGTTCCCTGACTCTGGTGCACAAAGTCTGTACAGCAGAGGCAATGATGTGAAGTCATCAGGTCAACTGTTCTACATGCTGATTGCTGCAAGAAGCTGACAGCTCCTGAGAATGCAGATAGTGGTGACATCATTAAGCAGGCGGTGGGTATGGGGCTACCACACTTTGCCCCACTGAGATCTACTCTATACTGTATCTACATATTTGTGTACTTTGATCAGTAACCTATCTATATTTCTAAATGGATATACACTGTACATTACATCTATTCAAATGTCTGTATCTTTATCTCATAATATTCTCTTTCACTATATATTATACACACATATATAGATCTCATGTCCATTTCTTATCGTTAGTATATACCTATAATATATAATATTTATTCATTTATGTAGCGCTATTAATTCCATAGCACTTTACATACATTTGCAACACTGTCCCCATTGAGGCTAACAATCTAAATATCCTATCAGTATGTATTTAAAATGTGGGAAGAAACCGGAGTGCCTGGAGGAAACCCACACAATCACGGGGAGAGCATACAAACTCCTTGTAGATGTTGTCCTTAATGGGAATTTAACCCAGGACCTCAGCGCTGCAAGATTGCAGTGCTAACCACTGAGTCACCGTACAGTGCTAACCACTGAGCCACCGTACAGTGCTAACCACTGAGCCACCATACAGTGCTAACCACTGAGTCACTATACAGTGCTAACCACTGAGTCACTATACAGTGCTAACCACTGAGCCACCGTACAGTGCTAGCCACTGAGCCACCGTACAGTGCTAGCCACTGAGCCACCGTACAGTGCTAGCCACTGAGCCACCGTACAGTGCTAGCCACTGAGCCACCATACAGTGCTAGCCACTGAGCCACCATACAGTGCTAACCACTGAGTCACTATACAGTGCTAACCACTGAGCCACCGTACAGTGCTAACCACTGAGCCACCGTACAGTGCTAGCCACTGAGCCACCATACAGTGCTAGCCACTGAGCCACCGTACAGTGCTAACCACTGAGCCACCGTTCAGTGCTAACCACTGAGCCACCATACAGTGCTAACCACTGAGCCACCGTACCGTACTAACCACTGAGCCACCATACAGTCCTAACCACTGAGCCACCATACAGTGCTAACCACTGAGCCACCGTATAGTGCTAACCACTGAGCCACCATACAGTGCTAACCACTGAGCCACCACACAGTGCTAACCACTGAGCCACCATATACTGTGCATAACCACTGAGCCACCGTACAGTGCTAACCACTGAGCCACCATACAGTGCTAACCACTGAGCCACCGTACCGTACTAACCACTGAGCCACCATACAGTCCTAACCACTGAGCCACCATACTGTGCTAACCACTGAGCCACCGTATAGTGCTAACCACTGAGCCACCATACAGTGCTAACCACTGAGCCACCAACAGTGCTAACCACTGAGCCACCATATACTGTGCTAACCACTGAGCCACCATATACTGTGCTAACCACTGAGCCACCGTACAGTGCTAACCACTGAGCCACCATACAGTGCTAACCACTGAGCCACCGTACCGTACTAACCACTGAGCCACCATACAGTCCTAACCACTGAGCCACCATACTGTGCTAACCACTGAGCCACCATACTGTGCTAACCACTGAGCCACCGTACAGTGCTAACCACTGAGCCACCATATACAGTGCTAACCACTGAGCCACCGTACGTACTAACCACTGAGCCACCATACAGTCTAACCACTGAGCCACCATACTGTGCTAACCACTGAGCCACCGTACAGTGCTAACCACTGAGCCACCATATACAGTGCTAACCATTGAGCCACCATACAGTGCTAACCACTGAGCCACCATATACAGTGCTAACCACTGAGCCACCATACAGTGCTAACCACTGAGCCACCATACAGTGCTAACCACTGAGCCACCATACAGTGCTAACCACTGAGCCACCGTACCATACTAACCACTGAGCCACCATACAGTCTAACCACTGAGCCACCATACTGTGCTAACCACTGAGCCACCGTACAGTGCTAACCACTGAGCCACCTATACAGTGCTAACCACTGAGCCACCATACAGTGCTAACCACTGAGCCACCATATACAGTGCTAACCACTGAGCCACCATATACAGTGCTAACCACTGAGCCACCATACAGTGCTAACCACTGAGCCACCATATACAGTGCTAACCACTGAGCCACCATATACAGTGCTAACCACTGAGCCACCATATACAGTGCTAACCACTGAGCCACCGTATACAGTGCTAACCACTGAGTCACCACACAGTGCTAACCACTGAGCCACCATACAGTGCTAACCACTGAGCCACCATATACAGTGCTAACCACTGAGCCACCATATACAGTGCTAACCACTGAGCCACCGTACAGTGCTAACCACTGAGCCACCATATACAGTGCTAACCACTGAGCCATATAACTATTTTTAGAACTACCGAATTCAAATATATATATTCTCTATTTTTATATTTCTCTCTATCTCTGTCTCTCTAACTAGTTATCTCATTCTCTCACTAATATTTTTTTTATATCTTTCCCACTCTTTCTATCTCTCTATCTACCTTTCACTCTTTTTTATCTTTCTATCTCTATATATTTCTATATCTATCTTCCTATCTCTGTCCCACTCTATCTTTCTATCCCTCTATATGTCTTTCTATCTACCTTTCACTCTCTCTCTCTTTGTAACTTTCTGTTATATATATTTCAATATCTATCTCTCTATATCTTCCTTTCTCTTCCCACTCTATCTTTCTATCTCTCTAACTACCTTTCACTCTTTTTTTTTTTTTTTTTTTTATCTTTCTATCTCTATATATTTCTATCTCTCTATATCTCACTCTACATTTCTATCTCTCTATATTCTTGTATCTTTATCTTCCTATCTGTTTCTCACTCTATATTTCTAGCTCTCTCTCTCTGTTCTCTATATTCTTGTATCTTTTTTATCTATCTTTCTATCTGTCCCATTCTAATCCCCACCACATCTTTCACGCAGTTGATCGATGTATTCCGTATTTTGATACACTCGACCCAGTGACAGTGTGATGAGACCAACAAGAGAATCCATTCCTCTTCCCTAATACACAAGTTAATAAAGCCGTCACAGGCCGTCATCCACGTCTGTCTTGGAAATGGGTTAATAGACGGGGAGCAGGAGGCGTCTGCCAGCTTCTTTCTACATATTAAAGGGGATTTTGGGTCGTGCTGGCTGCATGACACTACGACAATAAGCTCCAGGAAATCCTCGCCTCTAATGCTATGGAGTCATTGAGAGAAAATTCCTAAGTTGCTGTTCAGACTGACTGGGATTAAAGGGAGCGGACTGTGTGACAGATGGCCCTTCTCTCAGACTAATGCATTAGCATGGGGTGACAAAGGCATCAGCAGAGGAGACTGGAAGACAGCAGCAGTCACAATAGTGGCGGCGAAGGGTGGGCAGGATAACAATTAAACATTTGTTAACTAATTAGGGTTGTGTCAGTCTAAAGCTTTTTATTAATTCCTATTAAGAAAGCTCAGGAGCCCGCTGCTGGGCTGCTCATAAGCAGATTTAGGCAAGGTGGCTAAATACCGGATCTATAGATTATTTTATGTCACCTTTAGGATAAAGATATTGTATTGTTGAGTGTTTCTCGGTCATTTAAATTGAGCGCCTCCTCCGGTTGTTGCGGCTCCACTGATTTTCAAACAGGTTTTCTTTTTCTCCTGTCCACCTCCGTTCCAAAGTTATACCCCCGGTAATAAAGGGGCAAGTTTTCCCTTTAGCCGACCGAGACCTGTCAGAAGACGTCATCTGAACATATCATTTGGTAAAAGTGTCAGCAGCAGCTTGATGATAATATAATAATATTTATTCATTTATATAGCGCTATTAATTCCATAACACTCTATATACATCAGTAATGCTGTCCCCATTGAGGCTCACAATCTAAATATCCTATCAGTTTGCAGTTTGCAGTATCAGTTTGCAATGTGGGAGGAAACCGGAGTGCCCGGAGGAAACCCACGCAAACATGGGGAGAACATACAAACTCCTTGCAGATGTTGTCCTTGGTGGGCATTGAACCCAGGACCTCAGCACTGTAAGGCACTGCGGCGGCTCTGTGCCGCCTTGATGGTTTCCATCAAGCACAGAATGACACAGTGATACGTGCAATAGAATAAGGCTGGCTTCACACTACTGGTTTTTGGAATCCAGCTGAAACTGGATGCACTCACATCCGTCTTCGGCCCCATTAACTTTCTATGGGGCCGCAGGAACTTGCAGGTGCATCCAGTTGTTTCTGATTCCACCTGAATCCTGATGTCACCGGTTTTGGCCTGATACCGAAAACACATGTTGCGATTTTGGTGCTCTGTAAAAGCCCAAAAGCACCCAGATCCGTGGCTTTGCAGGTGGCATTAAAATTGAGCTCTATGGACCCGGATCCGAGTGCATCATGGTGCACGAATCTGTGTTTCCGGACTGAGCATGCCCAGAAGCCAGTTTCAGATGACACACCCTCCAGGGAGTATTTACCACCAAAAAACATTTTCAACAGATCCATGTAAAACTGTACACAACCGGATACAACTATATGCTCCTACACCAGCATTACGCTGGAGCCGTCAGCCAGATCAGTGAAAATAACGGTGCAGGAGCATACAGGTATTCAATCAGGTTTTCCAACTGTGGGGAGATTTGAGGGAATCCGAGAGGATGCAGGTTTTACCCCCATTCCCACGAATTCTACAAACCAGCCTAAAAAGTTAAATAGATAAGAGATTTCATGATCAGAATGTAGTCGCCCCTCAGATTATGAGGCGGCATATGTGGCCCAAGAAGCAGCACTTTTTTTTTTTCCCCAGAGGACACCACTCCACACTGCTTATAAATACTGTTTATATTAATCTCTCTAGACCCGGTGATGATGGTTTCCTTTCCGATGGATCCAGAGTAACTGAGGTCAGAGGTGACGTGTGCGTGCGTCTCGGCGATGGGATTGTGCTTTTACTGTAAAGTTTTCCCTTTGAAGCCTGAGAGACAGTTCATTTGCAATGAGGCGCTTCCCCAAAATAAAGGAAGGCTTTAGCAATGCTATTGTGGAAAGATAGTGTAGGAATTAGGAAACGCTGGGTATTCGAGGATGTGTCCATAATAGGACCTGCGTCTGGAGAGGAAGACTATGGAAATTGTCCGCCCCACGGCCACAGACGTTCACATGCCGGGATATACCCACCTATGTGCTCTTCCGGGCTGCCCTCTGCTTATGACTTTAAAAAACTAAATATTGTACATGTCCGATTCCCAGATCCCCGACCTGTCCTCTCCTCATCCAGGCAGAAATAAGCTATTTCCTCTACATGGTATATCACAGGAGTGACATCACTACTTACCGTGTACAGTCATTTTCACACGAGTGATGTCACATTGTCCAAATGCTAATTATGACTTAGAAGCGTAACATCACTGCTCACAGTAGGTCAGGTGGCGCGAGTCATGTCACACTGATCATATACTAATTATCGTTTACAGGAGTGACATCGCTGTTCATGAGAGAGGTCATAGCTCCCCCAATAGACAGTGACATCACTAATCACCTCCTATATTCCCACTGATATCACATTTTGCTGTTGCGAGGTCTCCAGTTGATCCTATGTTAAAGCTGACAGTCGAGGCCCGGTTTGCGATTTGAACAGGTCTGATCTGGTCGCCTGGAGAATGTAAAGATCTTGTCTCCGTCACACAGAATGGCAGTATTCTCTGCTATCCAAGCCCGTTTTATTCCTGGGCATCTCTCCTCGAGGCTCGGAATAGCTGGCATAGTTTTCTGCCATGCGATAGCCCTTCACTAGTGACACAGACAAAAATTAAGTTGCAAAGAATTTGTTGTGGGCTGGGAGTATCAGAGCGGCGTTACTATGTGTTACTAGTGACAGATCAGGAGCCCAATTTTGCAATTTATAGCAGTCATCGTATATCCATAGGATAATCCACACTTAGGTAAGGAAGAATGATGTGGAGAAAGAATGGCATGGAGGAAGAAGGACTCGAAAGAATGGTGAGGAGAATGAACAGCACGGAGGAAGAAGGACGAGAAAGTACAGCATGGAGGAATAAGGACGAGAAAGAACAGCACGGAGGAAGAAGGACTCAAAAGAAGAATGGCGAGGAGAAAGAAGGGTGCGGAGGAAGAAGGACTCAAAAGAAGAATGGCGCGGAGGAAGAAGAACTTGAAAGAAGAATGGCAAGGAGAAAGAATGGCGCGGAGGAAGGAGGACTCGAAAGAAGGGCGTGGAGGAAGAAGGACTCAAAAGAAGAATGGCAAGGAGAAAGAATGGCGCAGAGAAAGAAGGACTCGAAAGAAAAATGGCGAAGAGAAAGAAGGGCGCGGAGGAAGGACTCGAAAGAAGAATAGCGTGTAGAAAAAAGGACTCCTGAGGAAGAAGGCCTCGGAAGAAAAATGTCGCGGAGAAAGAATTACAAGGAGCCGCTCATGCTTCATATATTTTTGCGATAACTCTTTAAGGGATCCTGTCACCCCCAAAATACCTCAAAAGCTATTAAAAGCTGTCCCTAGAGCATAGTAACACTTACCCTACACTCCTTTTAGCTCCTAAATGCAGCAAGTGAAATTGAAGATAAATGTTATTACACTACCTCATTAGGGATGATAATTAGTGACTATGGTATTCATAGTCACCCTGGCAGGCTGTCCCTGTTCATGATATCACGCCTCAATAGGCGTGATCTTCAAATCACATTAAAATGTGCGCCTCCCCGCTCTGTGCTGTCTTGGCCGGCCTGTAGTGGGGCTGGGTGACGCGAATCGCGTCATTTCTGGCGCCGGGTGATGGTATGTACACCCGCGCCGCTCTGTTAGCTTTAAAACGCGCACTGCGCATGCGCAGTGCGGGTCTTGAAGCTAACAGCGGCGTGGGTGTACATATGTCACCCGGCGCCGAAAATGACGCGATTCGCGTCACCCAGCCGCACAATGCAGCTGTCCGGCTGCCATAGGAGAGAGGGGAGGCGCGCATTTTAATGTGATTTGAAGATCACGCCTATTGAGGCGTGATATCATGAACAGGGACAGCCTGCCAGGGTGACTATGAATACCATAGTCACTAATTATCATCCCTAATGAGGTAGTGTAATAACATTTATCTTCAATTTCACTTGCTGCATTTAGGAGCTAAAAGGAGTGTAGGGTAAGTGTTACTATGCTCTAGGGACAGCTTTTAATAGCTTTAGAGGTGGTTTGGGGGTGACAGGATCCCTTTAACAATGGATGGGGGCAGTCCACTTTGGGAATGGGGTCCTATGAAATTAAACTTATGATTTTTGGCATTCACATGTTGGTATCAGTTAAATCTAACCCCAGACCATTTCTTAGGTGGGGTTTTGCATAAGCCCTACCCATTCTGAGGTTCGGCTTACAGGATTGTTCTGGATAAAATTAGAACTGTTCTCGCGTATAAGGTGTGCCAGAGAAACCAGAAGCAAGAGGTCAGTTCTGCAACAGCGCTCCTACTTGGGGAGAGGAATTATTGCACAGTTCTTGATAATATAATGGGATTCCTGTGTAATACATGGATGCAATAAGTCCTTTAGAGCAGAAGACACTTTTTGTAAACACTCTGCTAACTGATGGAGGCCACTAGCGATGGACTACTCTATTAAAGGGGTTGTCCACTGCTGGTCAAGCCCTCACTTCAGTGCCCCAGGAAAGCACCTTCCCCAAACAGTTCTTGCAAGTTGGAAGCTGCAATTGTCTAAAACATCTTATGCTGTATAAATAATATTCCCTTCACTAGAGATAAGGGGCCGAGGCTGACCCATGATAGCAACCCATCCTCCACCAAACTGCACAGCAGGGACCGTGCTGTCAGATAATGTTCTCCTTAAGCCAGCGTCACACACGTCAATGTCGTCAGCGATCTGACGACATTGACGGCTGATCACTGGTGAGCTGTCACACAGGCAGACTCACCAGCAATCATTGGACCAGCGACATCGTGGATATGATTTAAATATTGTTTCCACGATGTTTGCAGGCTGGTATCCAGGGTAAACTGCGGGTAACTAGGCAGAGCACGCTGCCTAGATACCCGATGTATACCTTGGTTACCAGCCTTCTCCGCTCACCGACTGTTATCCAAGATACACAGCGGGTAACTAGGGTCCCTACTTACCCGCTGTGTACCTTGGATACCAGCCGGTGAGCGGAGAAGGCTGGTAACCAAGGTGTACATCGGGTATCTAGGCAGCGCGCTCTGCCTAGTTACTCGCAGTTTACCCTGAATACCAGCTCCCAGCGCTTGCTGAGAGGCGCTGGGAGCTGGCTGATTGCGTCTCCCGGTGTCACACGCAACGATGCTGCGTGTACATCGGGCGACGATTTATCGCTTGTTCATGCACCCTGTCACGCGCGTCAATATCACTGCAACGTCACGTTGCAACGATATTGACGCGTGTGACGGCCCCTTTACAGTCACCAAACTATCAGATAAGCAGTGTGTGTTCCATTATCTCCTCCAGAGTCCATTGATGGCTGCTTTACACTGCTCTATCTGACACTTGGCATTGTGCTTGGTGATGTACAATGCTCAGTGATGTACGGCTGCAATTGCTCGGCCACGAAGCTCCCGGTGGGTGCAGTGTTTGTGCTGATGTTACAGAGGAGGTCTGGACTCTGCAGTTATGGGGTCAGCAGAGCGGTGGTGACTTTTCTGTCCTCTGCTCCTCAGCACTCGGCCCCCCGCTCTGTAACGTCACGGGGTCTACACTTCGTGGCAGAGTTGCTGTGGTTCCTTCCTCTTCTCAATAATATCATGCACAGGTGATGGGGGAAGATTCAGGAGGAAGAAATGTCAAGGACGAACTTGCTACCCCAGTGGCTCCTAATACAGACTGGAATGAAAATCCTGACTTCAGTGTTCCCCAATTCTTTTGTCCATTATAGTTTATACAGTTTCTCATCCTTGAAAAATGTTTCATTTTGGATCTGATAAATGGTCCCTTCTGAAATAGAAGCCCCCACCCCGCCTGTGCAGCCAGAGCCGGTCATTATCTCCAGCCTGCATTCCTTGCCTCTCTCCTATCACTGCCGGTTCCTCAGGAATGTTATCTGGGATCGCACACCATTTCTTTCCTCCCCTCACTTCATTATCAAGTGATTTCCACTTCTTCCAGCCTGCAGCATATAAACGTCTCCTCCGCTATCTCTGTCGCCTTCCACTCTCCCAAACTTGTTCTAAGAACAAAGTTTCCACATTAAGACTCTGGCAGACCACAAATTGCTTAATGCCCGGCCTTAAAAACCCTTTATCAGCAGCATCTTAAGCACTTTCCTGCGCTTATTTGTATTTACATATAATAGAAAATGTTGAAAACTGCCCAAATCTTCCGAAAAAGATTTTTTTTTTCTCTTTTCTATTCCGAATCGAGTCTTTTCTTGTAATTTTTGAAAATCTATCTAGGCCTTAAATCATACAGGGACCTAGATGATGTATTACAGTTCTCAGCAGCTAGCCGCACAAGTCTGACAAATGCTGGTTTGGTACAATGTGTCCAGGGGCTCGCTGGCAGGGCCGCCATCTGGGGCTCGCTGGCAGGGCCGCCATCTGGGGCTCGCTGGCAGGGCCGCCATCTGGGGCTCGCTGGCAGGGCCGCCATCTGGGGCTCGCTGGCAGGGCCGCCATCTGGGGCTCGCTGGCAGGGCCGCCATCTGGGGCTCGCTGGCAGGGCCGCCATCTGGGGCTCGCTGGCAGGGCCGCCATCTGGGGCTCGCTGGCAGGGCCGCCATCTGGGCTGCTGGCAGGGCCGCCATCTGGGGTTCGCTGGCAGGGCCGCCATCTGGGGCTCGCTGATGTATCAGTTTTGAGTCCTGGTTGGTTATCTCAGAGTATTGTGCAGATGGGATATAGTTTAAACCAGTTCTCTGATAGGAGCAGGATTACTGCCTCAGAATCTGTCAGCAGGTTTTTTTTTTATGTAATTTGAGAGCAGCATGATGTAGGGGCAGACAAGCTGGTAATGTGTCACTTTACTAGGCTGCTTGCTGCAGTTTTGATAAAATAACAGTTTTATCTGCTGCAAATTTGTGGGTTCTCTGAATGCTGAGTTCTGTATAACCCCGCCCACACCACTGATTGGCAGATTTCTGCCTATGCAGAGTGTGCACAGAAGGTAGCCAATCAGTGGTGTGGGCGCATGGTTGGACTACCTGGCAGGAGATTTACTTGTCCTCTAATGATGACCTGCTGTTAATAAAACAGTGATTTTTATGAATACTATAGTATCTCTGACACATCTCTGGAATTGGGGTCATCACGCTGCTCTCAGGTATAAAAAAAAATCTGGTGACCGATTCTTTTTAAGAATGGTGAAGAATAGAGACAAAATATTTAGAAGTTTTAGAACTTTTCATTGTATACTCTGATTACTTTTTCCAAGAAAACAAAAAAACTTGCTTATCCGACCAAGTCCTCAAAACACCAAATGGCCAACATGAAGCCTTGAACAGCTAGTCCTGGGCGGCCAGAGAGCCATGTATCATATAATCTTTGATTGCATGACTTTATATATGTACACTGAGCTCCTAAACTAACAAGAAATTTTTAACGATGCAAAAAGCAAAGTGATTGTTTTCTTCTAAGTCGATGGTAGATAATATCTTGCAAACTTTACTCAATTTTTAGATAACATTTTTTTGTTCCTCCTTTGGACTCATATCTTGATGGTTATATGGAACAAGGAACTGGAAAAAAATATACAAAATGTTCTAAAAGATGAGCGATCGGTGAAAGCTTTACACCCTGATATCTTTACAAAAATAATTCAGAACCTAGATGATCAACAATTCTGGTAATAGCCGAATCTTCTTGCATAACTCCATTGCCGTGAGAGACATATCTGGGGCCAAATATCCATTGGGGTCAGATCTGGTACCTAATTGCCCTTTGAAAGTCACATTTTCTAGTAGACTACTATTGGAAGAACATATCAATAGCCTCAGCTGACAGTGTAGTGTGCATGGGGACCCCAACTCTTTCCCAACAGATGATGTCGTGAGAGTCCTGCCTGGTGCCGGGCTACCGGGGAGAGTCCTGCCTGGTGCCGGGCTACCGGGGAGAGTCCTGCCTGGTGCCGGGCTACCGGGGAGAGTCCTGCGTGGTGCCGGGCATGAATAACTGGAATATAAAGCGCAACAGGGTCCTATCTGATAAAATCAGTGACAGGTAAGTTGAAGTGAAACATTCACCTTAGAGGGTTGTGTCACACACAAGTGTAAGGGTACCTTCACACACTGCAACATCGCTAGCGATGTTGCTGCAACGTCACAGGTTTTGTGACGTCACAGCAACCTCTCCAGCGATGTCACAGCATGTGACTTGCACCAGCGACCTGGCCCCTGCTGTGAGGTCGCTGGTGGCTGAACGTCGCTCAGGACCATTTTTTGGTCCTTGATCTCCCGCTGGTCAGCACGCATCCGCAATAGTAGAAAAAATAGAGGAAATATGTGGAATCCAACTGTGATGCCATAAAATCGACCATATACCAAGGAAATCAGTGAATGCAGTTGACTTTATTCAACATGTTTCATGGTGTATTCCTCACCCCTTCATCATGACAACCACCAATCATATTACCAAGGAGAATCATGCCTGTTGCCAAGTTACCAGGGAGAGTCATGCCTGTTGTGGAGTTACCAGGGAGAGTCATGCCTGAAGCTGAGTTACCAGTGAGAGTCGTGCCTGGCACCGAATAACCAAGGAGACTCATGCCTGGTGCTGAGTTTCCAGGAAGAGTCATGCCTGGTGCAAATTACCAGGAGGTGTGCCTGGTGCCAAGTTACCAGGAGGTGTGCCTGGTGCCAAGTTACCAGGGAGGTGTGCCTGGTGCCAAGTTACCAGGGAGGTGTGCCTGGCGCCAAGTTACCAGGGAGGTGTGCCTGGTGCCAAGTCACCAGGGAGAATCATGCCTGGTGCTGAGTTGCCAGGGAGAATCATGCCTCGTGCTGAGTTTCCAGGGAGAGTCGTGCCTGGTGCCAAGTTACCAGGGAGGTGTTCCTGGTGCCAAGTTACGAGTAAGAATCATGCCTGGAGCTGAGTTACCAGGGAGAGTCATGCCTGGAGCTGAGTTACTAGGGGGAGTCATGCCTGGCACCGAATAACCAAGGAGATTCATGCCTGGTGCCGAGTTTCCAGGGAGAGTCATGCCTGGTACCGAGTTTCCAGGGAGAGTCATGCGTGGTGCCAAGTTACCGGGGAGGTGTGCCTGGTGCCAAGTTACGAGAGAGAATCATGTCTGGTGCTGAATTGCCAAGGAGAATCATGACTCGTGCTCAGTTTCCAGGGAGAGTCGTACCTCGTGCCAAGTTTCCAGCGAGGTGTGCCTGGTCCCGAGTTACCAGTGAGAATCATGTCAGGTGCCGGGCTGCCAGAGATTGCCATTTCTAGTGCCGGGCTACCAGGGAGTGGCATATCTGGTACCGAGTTACCAGGGAGCATCATGTCTGGAAGCCAGGGAGAGTCAAATCTGGTGTTGGGCAGCCATGGGTGGGGAGGAGGTGAAGTCATAAGACATACTAGCCTGAGAATCGCACCTGGTGCCAGATTAGCAACCAATATGCTTTAGGTGTACAAGCTCCAAATCATCTGCTTTAACTTAAGAAACCAATTCTTTATGATATTTCCCTTAAAACAAGCAAATTACATCTCCCAGTCTGTCCAGGGATTTCAGACCTCGTACATGAGAATACGGAGTTGGCTTGGAGAGGGGTTTATTGTTCTGTTTAAAACGAACATAAAATAATGGTCAGCCTGGCTGACGAGTGACTGCAGTGTTACATCCACGTTATTGGGCACCTCCGGAATATTTCTGTAGCCTAAATAAATGTATTCCGCATGACGTGATGTGACATCGGAAGACGTGACCTCATTGCCGCTCACTACATCCCGTTAAACCAATGGGAAGCCAATATTTGCACGGTCAGGCTCCTGCGGTTGCAATGTTTAATACCATTAATGACAGCCATTTAAACATTGCAGATTGAGGTGTAAAGTAACAAAGAACTAATCCAATCAGACCCAACCTGCTTCACATGTAGGCCAGATGGCCGCGCGGAGAGCACACTGCGCTGTTCACAGTAGGAATGACATGTAAATATTTGAAGTTATTACACCGGTGTCTGGAGCTCCAGAAGAACACCGACAGGCAGGAGAATGAGCGCACTCCTTAACCCTATATGTATATAATGGGTATAACAACCAGAATATGGGGTATAGGACTGTGTTCTCATTTTACTCTAGGATGTGGAGTCGGAGTCCGTGTCCATTTTGGTCAAATCTGAGTCGGATGTTTGACTTACTGACTTTACAGTCATGGTTGTGGAGTAGGTGTCAAGCTTGGTGGAGTTGGATTCAGGGATATTGAAGAGTCTTAGTCTGATGTTGGCTTACCGACTCCACATCCCTGATTTTACTGGCATGCTTTGCTAGAATCGATGAACGAAACTTCCATTCTGGTGCTTGACTATTGCTTAATAATTTGGACCTTTTTAGTCATTTGGTGGGAAGAACTACAATGCGTTCAGCGCTAGTTTTTTTTTTAGTCAAGACTGTCAATGGTGGCAGTGAACAGAGCCTTGGGTTCCCATGTGTCGGAGCTTTGTCAGGAGTCTTTGTCACAGGTTCTATCCCATTTGATGAAAACATTAGTGCAAAATGACAAACATCATGACAGAATCTTATGGAATTCATTTAAAGTTGTTGAGGACCTCAGAAGCCATTGAGGACCTTAGGAACCATTGGGGGACCTCAGCAGCCTTTGAGCATCTCAGGAGCCATTGGGGGACCTCAGCAGCCTTTGAGGACCTTAGGAACCATTGGGAGACCTCAGCAGCCTTTGAGGACCTCAGGAGCCATTGGGGTTGCCACAAGAGCCATTGGGGTTACCACAGAAGTCATAGGGGATGTCAGGAGCCCTTGAGGAACCTCAGGAGCCATTGGGGACCTCAGCAGCCTTTGAGGACCTTAGGAACCATTGGGAGACCTCAGCAGCCTTTGAGGACCTCAGGAGCCATTGGGGTTGCCACAAGAGCCATTAGGGTACCACAGGAGCCATTGGGGATGTCAGGAGCCCTTAGGGAACCTCAAGAGCTTGAGGGACCTCAGGGGCCCTTGAGGGACCTAAGGAGCCATTGGGGGAAGCTCAAGAGCCATTGAGGGACCTCAAGAGCCGTTGTTGTCTGACATGTGATGCCCGGTGCGGCATCATGCTTGATGCAGATGTGAAATGAGCCTAGGGGGTGTGTTAACAACACCATATTTTAATGTCCACAATACGGCCTTTATGCCCAACCGTGGTAAACCTGACCTAAAGTAACAGCCTCATTGGAGGCCTCAAAGTGGATTTCCATATACTCAGTGTTTGCACCCTCTATACACTGGAAAATTTACTCACTAAGCCCCGTATGGATTCATCTTAACTTTTTAATTTAAAACTTGATACGGTACTCTGCTCCAACCCCTATTTTGTCTTGCAAACTGCTGTAGGCATTACGCAAACTCCATTGCATCTACAGAAGGGGCAGATATGGCAATTGCTATGCATCACCTACCCGAGAAGAGCCGGTAAAATAACACTGTTGGCTTGTCTGGACTGTTCTATCAAATAACTTGGGAAACTTATTCGACAACATGACTTTTAGACAATATGAATGCTGTAGAGTAAATTTGCAAATTGCCTCTTCATAGAGGAAGAGGACTTGAACTCTAGTGCCACAACCTTTAAAGTCAATATTGGCAATTTTTACAAGTCTTGCCACATGACTTAAGATAAAAACCAAACCAGGATCTCTATTTGCAGATACATATTTTCGAGTGTTTTATCCTCTGTGCAAAGCAAGTGGTCTATATGAGAAGTGTCTAATGGCTAACATCTCTCCTTGTGTGCCCGATCAGAGTAAGGAGACACATAGGCCATGCAACGCTTCTGTGGGAAACTAAATATGCAAATTGTCTCTTCATAGCGGAAGAGTACTTGAGCTCTAGTGCTGTCTATTGGAAGTAGCAATCCTAAAAGTCATTATCGACCCTTTTACCAAGCCTTGTCATGACTTAGGATAACAACCAAACCAGAATCTCTAAGTCACATGGCAAGGCTTGTTAAAAGGATCGATAATGACTTTTAGGATTGCTACTTCCATTAGGCAGCACTAGAGTTCAAGTCCTCTTTCTCTATGCAAAGGTAATTCGCAATTTGCATACTTAATTTCCCAGTGGAGCACTGCATGGCTTTTATGGCTCCTTACGTTAGCATATTAGTCATGTCACTTTGCCATTAGACACCTCTAATCAAGCCAAATTAGATCTCTTGCTCTGCACTGAGGAGGTGGACATCTCAAAATACCTATCTGCAAATAGGACAAAAAAAACTAACTATAATCTCTATTTGCAGATAGGTATTTCGCGATGTTCCACCTCCACAGTTCAAAGCAAGAGATCTGATTTGGTTTGGTGAGAGGTGTCTAATAGCTATTGTCTTGAAATAAGGAAGACGGCACTCACCGGTCTGTTGCTGTGCTTTTATTCAGGGTGCAATATTCACATGGTGCAGGGAGGGGGGGTGTATAGCTGAGGTGACGACGGCACCGTTTCGCGCAGCGTGCGCTTCCACGGGTCACAACCTGTGGAAGCGCACGCTGCGCGAAACGGTGCCGTCGTCACCTCAGCTTTACACCCCCCCTACCTGCACCATGTGAATATTGCACCCTGAATAAAAGCACAGCAACAGACCGATGAGTGCCGTCTTCCTTATTTCAAGACTATATTGTATGTTGCCTAGTGACGGGCACCACCTGGCCGAACACCGGTCGCTCCAGAGCATTCTCTCCGATAAGCCGGCAGCATTGGTGCCCCTGTTCCTTCTGTGTTCTAATAGCTATTGTCTCTCCTTGTGGAAAGTAACATGACTGATATGCCTGTGTAAGGAGACTTATAGGCAAATAAAATATGCAAATTGCCTCTTCAGAGAGGAAGAGGACTTGAACTGTAGTGGAGAGAATGCAAACAGTAACTTCCGTTCTGGAGGACTCTGCACTGCCATGTATAACACCTAATACTACATGTATGTATGTATGTAAGACCTGTGCAGACACCAATTGGATGAACATTTCCATTTGTAAAAAGGTTGCCTTGATGGGGGGAATCAATGGTCCTTATCCAGGGAGGTCACATTGTTGTGCCACCATATATTTTATACATCCAGGCCTAAGGCTGGTTTCACATTGCGATTTAGTTAAATCCGATGCTGTCCGATGAAAATCGGACAGCATCGGATCCAAATAGGCATCCTATTCCGACATTTTGCAGGCTTACTTTGGTCTCCTGTCATCTCACTCCCCTCCTCTCTGCCTCCTGTCATCTCGTTGTTCCCCTGTTGTCCCCTGCTGTCCCCCTGCTGGTCACCTGTTTTCCCCCTGCTGGTCCCCTGTTTTCCCCCTGCTGGTCCCCTGTTTTCCCCCTGCTGGTCCCCTGTTTTCCCCCTGCTGGTCCCCTGTTTTCCCCCTGCTGGTCCCCTGTTTTCCCCCTGCTGGCCCCTGTTTTCCCCCTGCTGGCCCTGTTTTCCCCCTGCTGGCCCCCTGTTTTCCCCCTGCTGGCCCCCTGTTTTCCCCCTGCTGGCCCCCCCTTTCCCCCTGTTTTCCCCTCTGCTGTCCCAACCAATGTTTATTCCTCACCTGCCAGTGTTTTCCCCCGGCTGGTCCCCTGATTTCCCTGTTTCACAGACCTCTGTCATTCAACACAAGCAGAGGTTTATCTACCACCAGTGACTCCCGTCAGCTGTCCCATTATGAATCTCCCAGATCGATTTCACCGGACGCTGAGATGAGACGCGGGAGCGTCATGGGAGATAAAGAGTTTACTTTAAAACACATTGATTGTTCAGTATCATTTGCAAAGTTAAATTAGGCGGCAACAAAGTTTGATTTTACTAGCATGCCATGCAATTAAAGTTAGGAGCACACAATGTTTCTGACTGACACTGCTCAGGGGCCCCATGGGTTGAAGAGGCATCAGATGTTTTGGACCTATCATGCCCATGTAACAGATATTTGCATCCATCCGATTTGCTCCGATTCTTTTTCTCCGATTTTTTTCTCAGATTTTCAAAATCGCAGCAGTCTACCATTTTTGCTCCTGTAAAAAATCGGACAGAATCAGAGGCAAATCCAATCCGATCCCTATTGGATAACATGGGGGCTGATTCGGATCCGATGCTGTCTGATTTTCATCGGACAGAATCAGATTTAACTAAATCGCAATGTGAAACCAGCCTGACACAAGTCAACTTTGTACAGAGAGTTCTCCCCAAAAGAAGAAAGTCTATAGCCTGAAATATCCCAGGCATGTAATTTCTGGTGTGTATATCTCCGATCATGACTGTAGCGTGAGCTCCTCTCTGCAGCTCCTCAGCTGGCTGACCAAATAGTTGGGTTATAAATCTGTCCCAACGACTTGTTGAAAAGCTGATAATTACTCCACAGCTTCTGTCTGACATATGCTCAACATCTTCTCGCACAAGCTTGTGTCTTGTCCTCCACATGTGTGCAAACCAAATGCACAAGGTAACAGTGTCAGGAGGCAGCACACTGGAGGAAAGGCGCCTACAAAAGGAACCTATTGAATCTCTGTGTCTCTATTTTTATCTATCTATATGTATCTATATAAATATGCATATATATATATATCTATATACATGTGTGTTTGTGTGTATATATATATATATATGTATGTGTGTGTGTGTGTGTGTACATGTACATATATATATATATGTACATATACAGTGCCTACAAGTAGTATTCAACCCCCTGCAGATTTAGGTGGTTTGATAAGATGCAAATAAGTTAGAGCCTTCAAACTGCAAACGAGAGTAGGATTTATTAACAGAAGCATAAATCTTACAAACCAAAAAGTTATGTTGCTCAGTTGAATTTTAATAAATTTTAAACATAACAGTGTGAGTCAATTATTATTCAACCCCTAGGTTTAATATTTTGTGGAATAACCCTTGTTTGCAATTACAGCTAATAATCGTCTTTTATAAGACCTGATCAGGCCGGCACAGGTCTCTGGAGTTATCTTGGCCCACTCCTCCATGCAGATCTTCTCCAAGTTACCTAGGTTCTTTGGGTGTCTCATGTGGACTTTAATCTTGAGCTCCTTCCACAAGTTTTCAATTGGGTTAAGGTCAGGAGACTGACTAGGCCACTCCATCACCTTGATTTTTTCCCTCTTGAACCAGGCCTTGGTTTTCTTGGCTGTGTGCTTTGGGTCGTTGTCTTGTTGGAAGATGAAATTACGACCCATCTTAAGATCCTTGATGAAGGAGCGGAGGTTCTTGGCCAAAATCTCCAGGTAGGCCGTGCTATCCATCTTCCCATGGATGCGGACCAGATGGCCAGGCCCCTTGGCTGAGAAACAGCCCCACAGCATGATGCTGCCACCACCATGCTTGACTGTAGGGATGGTATTCTTGGGGTCGTATGCAGTGCCATCCAGTCTCCAAACGTCACGTGTGTGGTTGGCACCAAAGATCTCGATCTTGGTCTCATCAGACCATAGAACCTTGAACCAGTCTGTCCTCCAAGTGACCATGAGCAAACTGTAGACGAGCCTTGACATGACGCTTTGAAAGTAAAGGAACCTTACGGGCTCGTCTGGAACGGAGACAATTGCGGTGGAGTACGTTACTTATGGCATTGACTGAAACCAATGTCCCCACTGCCATGAGACCTTACCGGAGCTCCTTCCTTGTTGTCCTTTGGTTAGCCTTGACTCTTCGGACAAGCCTGGCCTCGGCACGGGAGGAAACTTTCAAAGGCTGCCCAGGCCGTGGAAGGCTAACAGTAGTTCCATAAGCCTTCCACTTCTGGATGATGCTCCCAACAGTGGAGACAGGTAGGCCCAACTCCTTGGAAAGGGTTTTGTACCCCTTGCCAGCCTTGTGACCCTCCACGATCTTGTCTCTGATGGCCTTGGAATGCTCCTTTGTCTTTCCCATGTTGACCATGTATGAGTGCTGTTCACAAGTTTGGGGAGGGTCTTAAATAGTCAGAAAAGGCTGGCAAAAGAGATAATTAATCCACACATGTGAAGCTCATTGTTCTTTGTGCCTGAACTACTTCTTAATACTTTAGGGGGACCAAACAGAATGCTGGTGGTTTGAGGGGTTGAATAATAAATAACCCTCTGAATTAACTTTTAACGCTTTAAAAAAAAAAAAAAAAATTTAAAAATCTTTTTGGCTGCAGTGCATTTCCCACTTCCATGCTGATCTACAGTCCAAATGTCACAATGCCAAGTTAATTCCGCATGTGTCAACCAGCTAAATCTGCAGGGGGTTGAAGACTACTTGTAGGCACTGTATGTACATGAGTAAAAATAAAAAGCAAAAGAAGTATCTTGCATCATGTTGTTGTTGTCAGATGTAAGAGTCTGCCTGCAGAATAGTGCGCGCAGCTCTGGAGTATAATACAGGAGGTAACTGAGGATCAGTAATGTAATGTATGTACACAATGACAGCACCAGCAGAATAGTGAGTGCAGCTCTGGAGTATAATACAGGAGGTAACTCAGGATCAGTAATGTAATGTATGTACACAGTGACTGTATCAGCAGAATAGTGAGTGCAGCTCTGGAGTATAATACAGGAGGTAACTCAGGATCAGTAATGTAATGTATGTACACAGTGACTGTATCAGCATAATAGTGAGTGCAGCTCTGGAGTATAATACAGGAGGTAACTCAGGATCAGTAATGTAATGTATGTACACAGTGACTGCACCAGCAGAATAGTGAGTGCAGCTCTGGAGTATAATACAGGAGGTAACTCCGGATCAGTAATGTAATGTATGTTCACAGTGACTGCACCAGCAGAATAGTGAGTGCAGCTCTGGAGTATAATACAGGAGGTAACTCCGGATCAGTAATGTAATGTATGTTCACAGTGACTGCACCAGCAGAAT
Organism: Allobates femoralis; assembly: GCA_033576535.1. Classification (NCBI taxonomy): domain Eukaryota; kingdom Metazoa; phylum Chordata; class Amphibia; order Anura; family Aromobatidae; genus Allobates; species Allobates femoralis. The sequence goes on along the minus strand of JARQOC010000003.1, from coordinate 829,976,630 downwards.
AGTGAGTGCAGCTCTGGAGTATAATACAGGAGGTAACTCCGGATCAGTAATGTAATGTATGTTCACAGTGACTGCACCAGCAGAATAGTGAGTGCAGCTCTGGAGTATAATACAGGAGGTAACTCAGGATCAGTACAGGATCAGTAATGTAATGTATGTACACAATTACTGCACCAGCAGAATAGTGAGTGCAGCTCTGGAGTATAATACAGGAGGTAACTCAGGATCAGTACAGGATCAGTACTGTAATGTATGTACACAGTGACTCAATGTTGCACAGACTAATATGAGTTGATCTTTGCCTTTGATATTGGCCAGTATTTATCCAATTTCTGTGTCATTCATGGTGAATTTCAGAGAAATGTGATATCAGACAGTTAAAATCTTATCTAGATGTAAGAACAGCTTAACACCACAAATGGTATTGTTATACATTCAGCGTTGATGGCTCGCTGCCATTTCTGATAATGATTTGGCCACTTAGGGACTTTCTTGAAGACGTCTGAGGATCATTTGCGGTTTTAAATCCGGTGAGTTATGGCAGATCTGGACAAGAAGATATTTTATTTTTTTCCTCCCCCGACAGGTTTTGATATCGCTGTGTAAAGCTTTTACTCAGAATTTGTTTTCATGAATTTCTCTGATTTGAGTGAAGCGATCAGATAATGTGATGTTCCTGCAATCAGGAGACGGGCGATAAACCGTACAAAACCCACTACGAAAATAATCTGCTGAGATAACTAAATGCTTTTCAAATGACAAACTTGTTTAAAGAAATGTTTTCTTAGGCAGGGTATATTTAGCGTCATACTTGGCCACCCCAGGTGGGATACTATGTGACCAGGTAGCTGCACATACACCTTATCAGGTAATTTTGGGTGACTGATCAGAATGTGCTGTTCTTTGTGAACATGGGGAATACCAATATTCCTGATGGTTATGACTTGTATCTTTAATTTTTCTTCACTCATCTGCAGCTAATCACTCATTTTCAGTTGTCTCTGAGCTGATGGGTGGCGAATAGCAGCCATGATGTCTCCCATACATAACACTCACATACATGAAGTCTCTATGTAACACATGTTCAGAAGCAGCAGCATGGAGGACATTATACAGCAGTACTGAGAAGTGTAGTTGTGAATCCAGCGCTGTGGATGAGAAAAACACTTTCTAGAATACTGCAGTAGTGCGCACATTGTGCTGCAGTTCTGAGCAGTATAGCTGTAAATCCAGCACTGGGGCTGAGAAAAACACTTACTAGTATGCTGAAGCAATAATGGAAAACATTATACAGCAGTACTGAGCAGTGTAGCTGTGAATCCAGCAATGGGGGTCAGAAAAAAACACTTAGTAGAATGCTTCTGCATCAATGGAGGATATTATACAGCAGTACTGAGAGTAAAGCTGTGAGTCCAGCACTGGGGCTGAGAAAAACACTACTATACTGAAGACATGATAGAAGACATTATACAGCAATACTGAGCAGTGTAGTTCTGAATGCAGTGCTGAGGATGAAAAGAGCACTTACTAGAATACTGCAGCAGCAATAGTGACCATTGTGCTGCAGTTCTGAGCGGTATAGCTGTGAATCCAGCACTAGAGCTGAGAAAAACACTACTATACTGAATACATGATAGAAGACATTATACAGCAATACTGAGAAGTGTAGTTCTGAATGCAGTGCTGAGGATGAAAAGAGCACTTACTAGAATACTGCAGCAGCAATAGTGACCATTGTGCTGCAGTTCTGAGCAGTATAGCTGTGAATCCAGCACTAGAGCTGAGAAAAACACTTACTAGTATACTGAAGCAACAATGGAAAACATTATACAGCAGTACTGAGTGTAGCTGTGAATCCAGCAATGGGAATGAAAAAAACACTTACTGCAGCAGCAATAGTGGACATTATGCTGCAGTACTGAACAGAGTTTGTGAATCCAGCTCTAAAGTTAAATACTTATTACAAAGCTACAGCAGGATCTGGCTGTGTCTCTTTTTCTTCCTGCTCCTCCCTCCCTCTCTTCGTAGACTAGTAAACTGATCTCTCAGTCAGATCGTAGTTCCCCTTGTTTGATCAAGATGGATGTGATCTGCTTTTCAGAGTGCATGATATCAAAAATCATGGGAGAGGGGAAGTGGCTCAAAGGTGAAGAAAAAAAAAGAGATGACTGTGACTCTTTTCGCTGGCAGTACACATCCAATAGATGTCAGCCAAATGCCCATCTGACTTCCAGCTATTCATGCTGACGTCCCCATACAGGTGCCCGACACTTCAATATTCGCATTTGATCAATGTTCATATATCAGAATCCAGATCCTATGTAATGTTTATATCTTCACACAAACTGATGTATTGCTTGACTTTGTGATCTGTAGGGGCTCAGTCTAGTAGACCCCTGAGAAGGAAGGGGATTTCCCTTCAATTATAGGGAACCTGTCCGATACCCCAAGCCTCCCAAAGTGCCATTATAGCACTTCTTAGCTATCAGGCTGGATTCCAGTAATGTTCTCATTGTGTCAACCAAAACCACTGTTATCTTGCCGATCGCCACATGCGCATAACCCAGGAGTAGTCCAGCACCGCATCGTTTCCTCCAGAATAGTCCAGCCATTGGGGGAAGTGATGTCCTTTTCTGCCATCCAAATTATTCCAGAACTGCTGCAATTTTTGCAGATGAGGATGATGACCTCTTCAAGCCTCTATTCCTGAGCATGATGACGCCGGGGAGAGAACGGGCTTCACTGCACACATGCTCAATTAAGGTGATCCTTGAGGACGTGGCTTTAAGCCGCAAAATTTGGAGCCACATTGAAATTACTTGGAAAGCAGGGAATGATGTTAATCATGCCCAGGGGGCATGAATACAGAGACTGAGGCCCGAGTAGTTTAGGGAAGCAATCTCCCCACTGGACTAGTCCTAGGTCATTTGCATATGACATTTTGTCACACACCTAAAACTTGGCCTGGTACAGCAAGAAATTCTCTAGACTTCATAAAGATTGCAAGTGTTATGGTGGCAATTTGGGGGGCACAGACAATAGCTGAGAGTGCTATTGTGCAAGGACATCTTTGAGGACCTAAAGGTTGGTATCGCGCTGAATGCAGGGAGCGTCCGGAAACAGCAGCGGTGTCCGGCACACTAAACAAAACAACAGACTGGGAGACGGCGGGGGGGGAACAAGCATAGTGGAAGGCCCTGCTCGTAGGGAATGGGGAGAGGTGACCTTATGCACTCACGTGCGGCTGGGCCCTGATCTCCCTACTGTCCCTATACAGGTTTGTTCAACCCATCGCCGAACAGGATACTATGTCCCTCGCTGGCCCTGATATTAGCCCTCAATAGGAAATGGCCGGAGCACTAGCCCCAACCACTGCAATAATAAAAGCAAGAGGTGAGGGGAGACAGACAGGGAAGCAACACAGACATCTTCACACCTGCTGCCACGCTCCTTGGCAGCAGACGACTTAGTAGTAGTCAGCTCTTCAGAGAACCACCTTCTCCTCAAGATGTTTGACCAGGAATGGATTCAGTCACCAGCAAATCATGCTGGATCCATGTGACAATATAAAGGGGATGGGAGTGATCACAGATTAGCCACACCTGGATAAGAACTAGCTAGCTTGCTAGCAAACAGAAACTGAAATTAACTCCTCGACTGCCAAAGGAAAGAAACACGTTTAATATGAAGTCTCAATACAGACATGAGACAGAGGTCCCAAACCAGTCACAAGCCTGTTAGGTAAGAGAGACCATCGTGACAGTTGGATCCCACCGATCATATCATTTTTCATTTCTTAGTGATGGGAAAACCCCTTTACACATTATTACACAAGTATGCTAACAAGTGTTTTATAATACCTTAATAATACGCTATAGGGTCACTGTACGATCCTGAGCCCAAATAATTCCCACAGTGTCCATACAGTGCCAAAATAGCTCAACAGTGGCCAAATAACTGTATCCTATTCATTGTGCTCAATAACGTTTTAAAGGGGTTGTCTACTACTGGACAATCCCTTATTAATGAAAAGTGAAAAATAAGCACAAAAATAACTCCCAAACCGGCACCACAAGTCCGTCCAACATCCAGTGTGGCGTCACATCTGCTGCTGAGTACAGATGGAGGAGTATCACTGGTTCGGAAAGTGTTCGTCTTTCTACCCTCCCTGGGCTCAGTAATAAGGGATTATCCAGTAGTGGAAAGCGTCCTTACTGCTTACAATACCCAATGGACAATCCCGTTCAGTAGCCAAGTGATGGTGCTTTATAATATCCAAGTGAGGCCACCCATCCCATATCTGTCGGTGCAGTGGGGAGATGGGTAACCTTTTCTGTTGGTTGTAATATCTCCCATTGTTACAGCTCACACACACATGACCCAGACATTGAGGAACCCGTTGACTTTTTGGTGGCAGTTGAACATTTTGCCATCATGAGAAGTGAAGAAATACTGACATAGTTTTCTGTTGTAACCGACCGCACTTGGGGTTTACTGGTTTCCCCTTTTCTCCAGAAGTGAAGCAGACGTCTGCCTGACAGGTTCCTGTTCGTTTTGCTGTTTGATTACACACCGTTTCCCCTTTCGTTGTCTCGTGGTTCTGGCTCTTGTGGTTAATTTGTTATGACTTATTTTGTGTTTTGCAGAAAGATTTCTCTGTACGAGAAGAGCTGCACAAGTCAGATGTGGAGAGCTGGCTGGGTTTCATCACCTTCCTCTGTGAAGTTTTCGGCACGATGAGGAGTAATACCGGAGAACCTTTCCGAGTCCTAGTGTGTCCTATCTATTCTTGCCTTAGAGAGGTAATGACCATTGACATGCCCTCAAATATGAAAAAAAACTATTTCTGTGGCTGATGGGCATACTTGTATATATATGACGCCTGTGCCCTTTGACTTGAAGCCATAATAAAGGCATAAGATGACATCCTAATGGAGTGCTGCAGCTGAATTCTTTGTATCGTGTGTTCTTGTATGTATATTTACATATATATAATAATAATTAAAAAGGGGTCTCCTAAATCACCATGGATCACTAGCACTGAGATGCCAAGCTCACCCAATTTGTTAGCATCGCTTAATCGTGGCGAGGAGTACCACCATGCTCGGGTGCTCAGTACTCGAAATGAGCAAGCCGAACAGTTGGACGAACTAGACTCGAGTATAATAGAAGCCTATGGGGAACTCGAGCATTTTTCTAAAAGACCTTCCAGAAAAATGGAAGAGTTTCCTATAGAATTCCATTAATATTCGGGTACTTGAGTTGGACCTGTCCAAGTGTCCGACCTTGTCGTTTCGAGTACCGAGCACTCGAGCATGGTAGTGCTCATTCATCACTAATTCCTATTACCTCTTCACTGGTCAGTGCCAATGTCCGTACAAGACCGGGCATAGCCTCTTATCCCACTAGTGTGTGCAGGGTACACTAAGCAGGCAACCATGTTAGATCAATGGAAGAATGTCTCAGCCCACCAGTGTGCACAGGATAGACTAAGAAAATAACCATGTCAGACCGATGAAAGGACGTCTCGGCCCACCAGTGAGTACAGGATAGACTAAGAAGATAACATGTCAGACCGATGGAAGAACATTTAACCCATCAGTGTGCACAGGATAGACTAAGAAGATAACCATGTCAGACCGATGGAAGAACATTAACCCATCAGTGTGTACAGGATAGGCTAAGAAGATAACCATGTCAGACCAATGAAAGAACGTCTCAGCCCACCAGTGTGCACAGGATAGACTAAGAAGATAACCATGTCAGACCGATGGAAGAACATTTAACCCATTAGTGGTACAGGATAGACTAAAAAGATGACCATGTCAGACCAATGAAAGAACGTCTCGGCCCTCCAGTGAGTACAGGATAGGCTAAGAAGATAACCATGTCAGACCAATGAAAGAATGTCTCGGCCCTCCAGTGAGTACAGGATAGCTAAGAAGATAACCATGTCAGACCAATGAAAGAACGTCTCGTCCCTCCAGTGAGTACAGGATAGACTAAGAAGATAACCATGTCAGACCGATGAAAGAATGTCTCGGCCCACCAGGGAGTACAGGATAGACTAAGAAGATAGCTATGTCAGACCGATGTAACGGGGACTGGGAATCGGGGATCTCTAGGAATAGGAAGCAAACTACAGATTCCCCATGTAACATTAGAATATTTTTGGGTATGGGAATGTCGTATCAAATAGGGCCAGCAAAAAAATAATTCTGGACCTGGGCAAAAAGCAAAAAAGAGGTTTACCCCAATTACATTTTTTTTTTTCTTAAGAGTGTAAATATAATACTGCAAAATAAGGCTCAAATGCTGCACAAAATGAAAACAAATGTTCTTTATTCCTGTCTCCTAACCTGTTTTGGGACTTCTTAAGTTTCATGTTCCAATAAAACGTTTAAAATTGGCAGCAAAATATCTAGAATATGTAAAATCATTCCAGGGGGCACTAGACTGCATTTGTGCCAAAATTTTCCAAGTTTTTAAAAAGTCGCAATTTTTGAATTAGCTGAAAACATCTGGAAAGATGAAACCTCGCACACAACGAGGGAAGCAAGATGAAAACAAAAACAGGTGAACACAAATAAAATAGACTGTAAAGAGCACAAATAAAAAACCTCATAATCTAGATTAATAAAGGGTGCAAATGCAATAATGCATCAAGCCTTTAATGTCTAAACTGGGATAATAACAAAATGTAGTACAGAGACAATAACTACAGACCAGTGGTGGGATAGAAGCGGCATCACTAGGCCAGGGTGCAGGGGCTTTATGATGGTGAGCGGGTAGGATCAGGCATGCCATAACTCACATGCCCAATCCTTGATTTCCTCCACCAGTTGGAGTACCTGCAAACACTAAGATAGGGGAGAAGGTGAGCGCCTCCTTAAATAGACTAAGAGCAGAATAGTGAGTGCAGCTCTGCAGCAGATGTAGCTTATGCTTGGTCTGGAGGTGTCCTCAGGACCGGTCACTGATCAGTCGCTCTCTTTGTCACCTGGAGACATCGGACCAGTCTTGGAGGGGTCACAAGTGCTTTCAAACATTTTGAAAAGTGATTAAACCTGTAACATAAACGTTGAATCGTGATGAGCTCGGCTCCATGTTTAGGAGCGTCTATATGATGATTCACTGCAGAGCTGCAAGGGGAATATAGGGATTTCCCAGTTTCAACTTATTTATTGTATAATGAAACTTGAGGGAATTTTTTTTTAAATGGACTTTGTAAATCAGTTGTTTGTTTGCTACAGTCCTTGAATGGAAACCTTCACTTTGAAATTTATTCTGTTTATGTCATGATCACCCACGCACAGAAGCCAGAGCTGTAATCACTGTACTGTATGCAATTACAATGCAGAGGGGTCACTGACAGCTTAGCTGAACTCTTCTAATGCACCAGTGCATGAAGAAAAGGCAGCACTCCCCATAATACGGATTGTGAGATAAACTACTTAAATTTCAATTTTGTAGCTTACACAAACAGAATAATGAGTGCAGCTCTGGAGTATAATACAGGAGGTAACTCAGGATCAGTAATGTGATGTATGGACACAGTGACAGCACCAGCAGAATAGTGAGTGCAGCTCTGGAGTATAATACAGAGGTAACTCAGGATCAGTACAGGATAAGTAATGTATGTACACAGTGACTGCACCAGCAGAATAGTGAGTGCAGCTCTGGAGTATAATACAGGAGGTAACTCAGCATCAGTAATGTGATGTATGGACACAGTGACTGCACCAGCAGAATAGTGAGTGCAGCTCTGGGGCATAATACAGGAGGTAACTCAGGATCAGTAATGTAATGTATGTACACAGTGACTGCACCAGCAGAATAGTGAGTGCAGCTCTGGAGTATAATACAGGAGGTAACTCAGGATGAGTAATGTAATGTAATGTACACAGTGAGTGCAGCTCTGGAGTATAATACAGGAGATAACTCAGGATCAGTAATGTGATGTATGGACACAGTGACTGCACCAGCAGAATAGTGAGTGCAGCTCTGGAGTATAATACATGAGGTAACTCAGGATCAGTAATGTGTGTACCCAGTGGCTCCAGCAGAATAGTGAGAATTTAGCTCTTGATGACAATTTGGGTGGTTAAATTTGTGTGCATTATTCTGTGTGTGGATTCAGTTTTGCATGTGTTGTCAGTAGGACAGGTATGATGACAGCAGTTTGCTAAGTCCCAGCGTCACCACACATGGCGTTATTACAGAATGATGTTGCTGATACTTGGCAAGTTTTTGCTATATAAGCTGAGGACGGCATACTGCAGGGGTTAAAAAGCAAAAATCAACTGTGCCTCGCTTAGAAGTGTGTGTGCTATTGTTTACATAAACTAAAGGCTTTATCACCTGGTGATTACAATTACTGGACTACTTAAGACCCAGTCACACATAATGACCGCTACAGCGATAATGACCTACCGGGATCGCTGGAGCATCGTTACCTGATCGCTGCGGAGCTGTCAAACAGGCAGATCTCGCCAGCGATCAGGGCCATGGGAGCCACCTTCCACATCGCTGAAGGCGATGTCAGCGTCCTCCCTGCTTAGTGCTGCCTTGCAGGCAGTGCTAAGCAGGGATAACGCTGTTAACTATAATAAACAGTGGGTATCCAGGCAGCGCGAGCTGCCTGGATACCCGCTGTTTATCATAGTTACCAGCATCCTCCCTGCTTACAGGCAGCACTAAGCAGGGAGAACGCTGGTAACCATAGTAAACACCGTGTATCTAGGCAGGCGCGCTGCCTAGATACCCGGTGCTTACCATGGTTACCAGCCAGTGAGATCACTGATCGCTGGTTTCTCGCGGTCACATGCAGCGATGCGTGCTGACCAGCGGGAAACCAACAATCAAAAAGTGACCCGCAGCACTTTGCAGCGATCAGCGACCTCACAGCAGGGGCCTGATCACTGCAAAGTGTCGTAACGTTACAGTTACAACGATCTCTCTAACGATATCATTAAGTGAGACAGGGCCTTTAGACACACGTAGGGCAGTCGACACACCCCCTGCTGTGATTGACATTCCATAGTCAATGTACAATCTCTATAGAACCTGTGTGGGTGGGGGCAGATCTCCCACCTCTGCTACATGGCTAAAACTAAATGCGTTGATGGTGCGAGATTGTCTGCAGCCAGTAATCTATGTGATATATAGTTGGATTCATAATATCTTTGCCTACATCATAATGTTCTCGGATAAGATAGCAAAAACCTGCTGACAGCGATCAGCAGAACGCTGATTTAGCCAGCTCCTATTTCCATTCCCCCCCCCATATAAATAAATGTAAGTGAGCAAGTGTTACAAATGTGCAGCGAGCTGCTGTCAGATACCTATGGGAGCAGCTTATCCCCTGGGGAGAGGGCTCAAGCCATAGAGTTCAACCTGCCCGACCCTTCTCTCCCCCATCACCTTTCAGTATAGAGTCAGTGGTCCCCCACACATTACTCTAGATTCACTCCTTTTGTTTTCTATGCTGAGCTTTGCTTTAGTTTCCATCCAAATCCCATTTTTTGGGAATTGAGACTGAAAGCTAATGAGGAAGACAGAGAAGCTTTCTGCCACATCAGGCCTCCATTCCAGTGGTACCAATCCTCTTTATAGTCAGACACAAAACAGTGGCTGACACAGTATGGTTGTGAGCTTGTCCTATGGTGGAAATATTGACAAGTTTGGTCCAGGGCAGTGGAGTTGCGGGGTAGGAGGTTTGGCTTACTGACTACACACCAGGGCTGTGGAATACAAGTCGATGTCCATTTTGATGGAGTCTGAGTCCGGTTCAGTGAAATTGAGGATGAGTTGAATCCGAGGTTTGGCTTACAGACTCCACAGCCCTGGTTTGGCTGACCTTATTCTGGTGGGAAGGTGGTGGTAATGGCATCCTGTAATGCTACTGCAGACTACGTTCCTTCTCCTGCGCTGCAGCGTACACCCTGTACCGCCACATTCATTAGCTATCGCACCTCATTTAGGTTGTGTTCCTCGCTGATTGCCCTCTTTCTTTTTGAGTCCAGATATTTACCCATTTTCTTCCTTTTTTCCCCACAGCTGTTACAGTCTTACGACGTGAAGGAGGACGCGGTTCTGTGCTGTTCCATGGAGGTGAGCAACTTCATCCACGTTGGTGCAATTTTTATTTTGGGGATTTGGGCCTAATTATATTATATTGTCCACCATAGACCAGTCAGGCTCTCTCTGTGTGCATTGCATAGCTTGGGTCCTACCGGTGAGCACACTGGTGGCATGACAGTGGTATATTGACTACTGGGTGACACAAGGAGCATATAATTATGGGATATTTGATAGTCTTTGACAGCTCCATCCACCTATGGTTGAGACTCTGTCACTGGCTTGACCTCTAACTAATACACAGGGCAATTATCTTATGTCAGTCTGTCACCCAAGTCATCTCCCCAGTCTGTCTGTGTCTCACATTCATACACCAGCTGAGTCGGAGACACAGGCGTCTGAGACGGGCGGCCATTTAACATGCAACTTGTAACCTCTGCTCTGTTGACAGCTGCACAGCACTGGACGTCTGCTGGAGGAACAGCTGCCCGAGATGATGACGGAGCTGCTGGCCGCTGCACGAGACAAGATGCTGTGTCCCACCGAGTCCATGTTGACCAGGTCTCTCTTGCTGGAGGTCATCGAGTTGCATGCAAACAGCTGGAACCCCCTGACCCCGAGCATCACCCAGTACTACAACAAGACTATCCAGAAACTTACTGGTTGACTTGGAGGGAAAAGGGGCAACAGCCAACTGGACACAATCCTTAGGGTAGGGGGAAGTCTCGCCACCCTGACGTAAACCAGGACGTACCAACCGGACTCGCCAACCTTTCTCCGAAGATAATGAAGGAACCACACGTGTTAATAAATCAAACAGCATGCTTAAGAACTCATTCAGCAAAAGGGGGGAGGGAAAGCTGCCTTCTTTTTAAGTCCAGGGCCCTTGTTCTAGAACGACCCCCTCCGCGTCTCGTTAGCATATTGTATGAGCCGCAGCACACGCACATTGTCACTGTGGGTGCGTATTGTGCGAGCCATTGTTTACACAGCATACAGGGGGCTTCTATGTGGCAAACTGGCAGGAGGTGGGTCTGGATAGATGTCTCAGGAGAAACAAAGAGGGCACGGTCATTGATCATGACCCCCTCTTCTGTCGACGTGTGGAGCTCGGGGAGTCGTGTGTTCACAGTCGCGTGCGGGTTATGTATTAGGACACGCATGGGCTGAGGTTTTATTTGCACTCTATAATTAAAATAATTTAGTTGTTTTTTTTTTTTTTCCATTTAAAGGTTGAGATAGGAATAACGAAAAAAAATATTCTGTGGCTTACCAGCATCATACATAACTCCGTCCTAATGGCCGACTTGGTTTTGCATATCCGATATGCAAGGATTTGGTGACTTGGAGAAGGGGAAATACGAACAGACTTTTATCAGGGACCGGAAGGGGAGTCCCTAACAATTTGCAGTGCAATATGTAGTAAATTATTATTTTTTTTTTTTTTTTGTTAAAATTAATGAAATGCATCATTCATTATGATCCCTTCACAAATCTGAAAAGGATGGGGGAGGTTCTACATCCATATTTACAAGCTTATGCCATACAATGCGGTTATTTCAGCTTGTCTTTGCTGTTTTACCATGTTATACTTGTATGTATGTCCACATTCACATTGGACAGATTCGCCCACAGGTGAACAGGTCAATATCCCGGCGGGCCGCTCACATGAGCTTAGCACACTTAGTGCAACGTGTATAGACAAGGGCAGCAGATCATTGCTCCTTTAGCGAGGTACCCACTCATATTTACAAGCATACGCCACCATCCAATGCGGTTATTTAAGTTTGTCTCTGCTCTTCTACCATCCTCTTGTTAGCATTGGTTTCGGGTGGTGGAGCCCATGAAGTGCTAGCCTCTCTGTCTCTGGTGTGGGACAGTGGTTTTGGCTATAGGACCTGAAATGCGTGAGGTTATTGATATGTCGCTGCTGATGCCCATATTCCCATTGGACAGATTCGGATTGGCTCACATGAGCAGTATTTGGCATAGTACACTTAATACCACATTTACAGACAAGGGCAGAGGCTCATTTAGCGAGGTAGCCAGTTTATTCCTATATAGACACATGGCAAGGTCAGATAATATTGCATGTAGATGAGCAGTGGGCCCCCAGAATCCATGCCACTGGTGGGCCCTTACCACCATAGTCCAGCACTAACACCAGGCTTATTTTTTGCAAACACTTTGCATATATTGTGCAGCTGCAGTCATCCTGTGGCCTGGTATTCATACTACTCTATGCACATACTAATGTTGTCCTGTAGCACTGTGATATCAGACACCTATATTGTCCGCAAAGTCTCAGAATTTGCTTTAGAGGAAAAAAAATAATTTTCTTTATTTGAAGCTTATTCTCATTATATAGGTTGTATTTTCTATAAGTAGCCCTTTGTTGCACTGTGACATTGCTAACACTAGGGGCGCTGTTCCATAAAACTCAGGCCGCTGCAGGATCCCCAATTGACTCCATCACAACTGTTGTGTTTTTCCAACCAATCATTTGCTTTTAAATTGGGCACTTGGAGGCTTTTTAATCTCATTTATATGGTATTAAAAATGACAACCTTAAGTTTTATGAGAATAATAGTGGGGTTCTGCCCCCTCGATGGCATCACAGAAGTGTTGGAGCAGACAGATCTGCCTACCGGTGTGATGTCACACTATCGGACCGAGGCAATATGGCCAGGGGGCCAGAGTGGAAAGTGGGTTTTTACAGATAGTGAAGCTTGAACTCCCAATCTGTGGTCCACAGCTATTGTAGGCTAATGCAGTGCTGGCACAATACCAGTTTGAGCAGTAGCAAAAGACGCATTTTATATGACTGATAGGCAAATTAGATCAATAATGTCCAAGAGCACTTGATCACCCGCTCTATGGCTGGCTGCATGCTCTGTAGCATTTTTATGGCTTGAAAGTGGACCCTGGTGTCCAGTAATGAATCCAATGGACAGGATCCTAATGCATTAAGATAGCCTGCGTGATGTACTATAGTTTACGAGCAGGGCAATCCAAAAATCGCAGGAGGACATGTCAGCTATTCAATATTTGCACTTGCTTAGACGGTGTAACCTACCACGGTCTCCTGGTAGAGTATAATGGAGAATATGGTGGGAAAATGAGGAAGGGTAGAGCCCATGAGACTGTATCCGGAATAATTTTCAGTCCTTGGGGACTTGATTCAGAATTGTTGGTCCTAGGACTAATATATTTGAGTCTTATCTGATTTGCCAACAAATTTGTTTGGCAACAATGGTTTTAATCCTAGTATTTGTTGCCTATGCTATAGAATCACCCCATTGTCTTGATATTTTTTTTAGGAAGAACCAGATTATGCAATTTTCAAGTCTAAAATCATCACTAAGGGCCCTTTCACATCAGCGTTTTTTTCAAATCGCGGCAGATGCGGTTTTTCACGGCTGACAGCATTTTTTTTCGCGGCCGCACCTGCTGCAAGTGCCAAAGCCGCACTTGCCGCACCTGCCGCAAGTCCGCCTATACATTGTATGGCGTTTACCGCAATCATGCCGCAAGTGCAGCCGGTGGGCGGTAATCGCGGCAGATGCGGTTTTTTCACCACATCTGCCGCGAATTTCAAAAAACGCTGATGTGAAAGGGCCCTTAGAGATGCAGTAACCTGAAATGTTGATCTGGTCTCCCTGGGTTTGTTCAGGTTCTGGGTGGGGGTATTGGTCCTCATTGAGGAGAACCAATTGATGTAGACGTTTTACAGGCAATGTACCATGGGAAAAAAAATATGCAAATTTGCTCTTCTAGCAAAATGAAGAAAACTTTTGCTCTTTTGCCACCTATAGGTGGCGACTGTAGACTCAGTGTGGTTTTAGATCTGTTTGATATACGGTAGTTAGGCTGATATTAGTAGTCACACAATGACTATAGGATGACATACGGTAATGATAATCTCAAGAAATCAAGGGCAATTCCACTTGAAACATATTTCTATATGACTCCAATCAATTTGTGTTAAAATTGCCTTTTTTTTTGTTTCAAAACTTGAGACCATGATGCTTTTTAGCAAAACTTCTTGCATGGACGGCTCCTTTAACAGGTCTGGTGGAACGCCATTATCTAACCTTTCGACGTGAGTGAAGGAAGTGATATCCCATTTGGGCCCTCGCCAAGTGGTTTACGGCCATCAGTTACAGTGGCAATAGCTTAACAAGCCTATACGGTTGGGGTTTTTTTTGTTCTCGATAATTAGAGACCATCGTCTAAGTTGGATATGTAACCTTGGCAGTGCTTCTGCCTGGACAGGTCCAGTTTCTTTCTTTAACTTTTCCATATGAAGGGAAAGAAATGACAACCCATATTGACCCTAACCAAATGGTCTTCAAAGTGGTTGTCGCCATTTGTTTGTTTGTCCGGTAGCATATGAAACATATGATCATAAATGGCCAAGCTGAAAATGAAAAGTCTAGGTGTCAACATGTTAGGCTATGGGTTGAACTAGATGGGTCTACAAAGCAACATGTTGGGTTATGCGTTGAACTAGAAACGTCCAGAAGTCAACATGTTAGGCTATGGATTGAACTAGGGAAGTCTACATGTCAACATCTTAGACTATGGGTTGAACTATAAAAGTCTACATGTCAACATGTTAGGCTATAAGTTGAACTAGACAAGTCTACATGTCGACATGTTAGGCTATGGGTTGAACTAAAAAAAAGTCTACATGTCAACATGTTAGGCTATGGGTTGAACTGGGAAAGTCTACATGTCAACATGTTGGGCTATGGGTTGAACTAAAAAAAAGTCTACATGTCAACATGTTGGGCTATGGGTAGAACTGGGAAAGTCTACATATTAGGCTGTGGGTTGAACTATAAAAGTCTACATGTCAACATGTTAGGCTATGGGTTGAACTAGACAAGTCTACATGTCAACATGTTAGGCTGTGGGTTGAACTATAAAAGTCTACATGTCAACATGTTGGGCTATGGGTTGAACTAAAAAAAGTCTACATGTCAACATGTTGGGCTATGGGTTGAACTGGGAAAGTCTACATATTAGGCTGTGGGTTGAACTATAAAAGTCTACATGTCAACATGTTAGGCTATGGGTTGAACTAGACAAGTCTACATGTCAACATGTTAGGCTATGGGTTGAACTAGACAAGTCTACATATTAGGCTGTGGGTTGAACTATAAAAGTCTACATGTCAACATGTTAGGCTATGGGTTGAACTAGACAAGTCTACATGTCAACATGTTAGGCTATGGGTTGAACTAGACAAGTCTACATGTTAGGCTGTGGGTTGAACTATAAAAGTCTACATGTCAACATGTTAGGCTATGTGTTGAACTAGACAAGTCTACATGTCAACATGTTAGGCTATGGGTTGAACTGGGAAAGTCTACATGTTAGGCTATGGGTTGAACTAGAAAAGTCTACATGTCAACATGTTAGGCTATGTGTTGAACTAGAAAAGTCTACATGTCAACATGTTAGGCTATGGGTTGAACTGGGAAAGTCTACATGTCAACATGTTGGGCTATGGGTTGAACTAAAAAAAAGTCTACATGTCAACATGTTGGGCTATGGGTAGAACTGGAAAGTCTACATATTAGGCTGTGGGTTGAACTATAAAAGTCTACATGTCAACATGTTAGGCTATGGGTTGAACTAGACAAGTCTACATGTCAACATGTTAGGCTGTGGGTTGAACTATAAAAGTCTACATGTCAACATGTTGGGCTATGGGTTGAACTAAAAAAAGTCTACATGTCAACATGTTGGGCTATGTGTTGAACTAGAAAAGTCTACATGTCAACATGTTAGGCTATGGGTTGAACTAGAAAAGTCTACATGTCAACATGTTAGGCTATGTGTTGAACTAGATAGACTTAGTCTACCTTCAACCTTAAAAACTATAAAAAATTAAACGTGTCCGACTGATCTTGTCCCGAAATGCAAGAATGCGGACAATTACTGGCCACAAGTCGTGGCAATTTTTGAGATGTCTATGTAGTTTTTATTTTGTGTACTTCAGCCCCGGGCAGGTCTCCAAATTGTATCTAGTCTGTTCTCCGACCTAGAAGAGCCTTCATTTCTAATTCATCACTTGGAGTAGGTGGTGGCTGCTGCTGGTCTATCGGCACTGAAGAATAGCAGGTCAGGGTTTCACTTCCCGGAGGTCAGCGAAGGAAATGATGTCACTGTTCGGCCATTTCCTTATTTACTTTCTCTATAGACCCTCGACTTAGTAAATCATTGCTGGTGCTTATTAAACGTTGAATTCCAAAGACGAGAGGGGAAAGGCAGGGTGGTTTCCTGTTCTCTGCTCATCCTGCAGTCAGAGGGAGTACAAGGAAATTTGGCTTGACGTCCCAAGTCTCCCATCAAAGCGCATCAGGATGAACGTCTTGCATTCTTGGCCCGTGCATTAATGTTCTATGTAATAGCGTTGTGTGTCGGTGCTTGGTCTGTGGTTTTTACTTTTAAGGAGACATGTAGATCTCAAATATTTTATCTCTCGTTTTCGTGCTTGGTTATGAGATATGGCTGATGCTGAACACGTGTAACTGAAACTGTTCTGTGAAGATCATTTAAGACGGACGCCTTTATCCCATAGGCACAGGTGATGGGATTTTGGGTGCAGAGTGTCTAGAGGAGGACGTTGGGGAAAGTTTACAATCAGGTTGAGGAGTTAATGACACTAATATGATTACACAGTATTCTGGGAAATTGCAAGGGCAATTTCAGTCATAGTGAATATTGTAAGTATATTCAATAATAGATTTAAGATATGATCATGCTTAAATACATTCAGAAACATACTCCCAAGACAGAACACAACACAGATTGACCATACCCTCTCAATCTTTTTTTTTTTTTTTTTTTCAATTGTGGTTATAAATCTGATCACCCTCAGATGAATACAGCATTTTAAAATATAGGGAGTGGTGGGGAGATGAGAATTGGCAACTGCTTTGTGCACATTTATCACTCCTAACTGGGGTTGTAAAGCCCAATTACTAGAAAAACGCCTAATACTTCCCACTATGTACAAGATTATAACTATTATAATACTGAATAAAAGAAGCCAAGAAGCCAGCACTGCCTATGGTTAGCACGCAATAAAAAAGGGCATATGCACATATTAATTTCTAACTGTACTTAAAACTGAGACATTTAGCAAACAATTGATCAATTCTTTGAGACACCTCGCCACGTCACAGCATTCTCAGATAGACCAGTCCTACTCTACGTTTTTATATACGCTGTGCCATTACGGCCTCCTGAATGCATTAAAAGCAGAACCATATTAAATGTACCCTTACCTGAAATATTTCTGAACTATTCTTACGGCGCTAGAAGGGCAGCGCAGATAAAGGCAGACCAGGTCCGGACATGACATCTGGACATTATCAGATCTGACCTCTACACTGCCAGACCTAACTATTAAAATACTGCCCCCTAAGTACAAGAACATACAGTAACTACTATAGTACTGCCCCTATGGTCAAAAATATAACCACTGTAATACTGCACCCTGCGTACACGAATATAATTACTATAATACTGCCCCTATGTACAAGAATAAACCACCAACTACTATAATACTCCCCCCTATGGTCAAGAATATACTATAATACTGCCACTATTTACAAGATTATAACTACTATAATACTGCACTCTACATACACGAATATAACTACTATAATACTGCTCCTATGTACAAGAATAATATAACGTCTATAATACTGCCCTTATATACAATAAATATACCGTAACTACTATAATACTGTAATATTCTTGTACATACTTTCCCTGTGTACTACTACTACTACTCTAATACTGCTCCTATGTACAAGAATACTGTATTACTAATATAATACTACCCCTATTAACAATATTCTAGTTATGAATTGTAATTTTAGACTGGTGTTGCTCTGATTTAAACACTTTTTTTATTTATTAAACTGAAATTGAAAACAGGTGTAAAATATTACAGAATTGCCAGCAGGTAGAGTTTTTCCTGGCAGATATCACGTTGTGCCAGGTTCTTCTGGGGCTTAAACTCTACAAGTTTTTAGCTAGTTCTCATAAAACATCACATGGAACATCTACCTGGAATGTGCTGCAGACTGTATTGGTTGGCCCATGTCTGTGATTACAATGTGAACGTGTCTGGAACTTGCTGGTGTAATGTATTATGAGGATGAAATGTATCCGACCTGGTCAATACCGGCTCATGGCTGAGAATGAGAAGACGTCTATATTGATGGTGCCTCTTCTAAATATCCCCTCCTTCTTCTATAATGGTCTGAAGTACTTGAGGCCTTTATTGTGTTTCTCAATGCAGATTCAATCTAAAATCTTCATGTTTTTTTGCATTTCTCTTTGAGAGATTCTTGGCCATCTTGGAAAGCTTTAATCAATTGAGTTTTGAGCTTGGTCTTAAAGTGGCCATACACCTTGATAGTTGCTGACCAAAACTCTCTCCTGACTCTTAACATCTTGACCGCTTGTTAAACTGAACCTGTCACCTGTTTTGGACGTTATAAACTGTGCCCAACTCCTTTAACATACTGTAGTTGGGGTTCCCGTAAACCCGTTATATCCCCAGATGTCCCCCTGCATACCTCAGAAAACAACTTTTAATGTGTCCCACGCTGTATGTAAATTACTTGTTAAGGGTCATATGAGGTGCTGCACCCTGCGGTCAGAGCCGCCCCATGTCAACACCACCCTGCTGCATGTCAACACCGCCCCACTCCATGGAAATCCGCCCCGCTGCATTGAAAGCGCCGGCCCTCCAGGGTGATTGCATGTGAATGACAGCAACGTCATTCACAAGTCTTGCGCAGTGGAGCAGGGCACTGTGTCATATTGAAGCCAAACAGTGCCCCAAGTGTCGCGAGATTCCAATGCGCAGGTGTGAGACTTCGGGCACTGTGCAGCTTCAATAGGGCACAGTAACCTGTTCCACTGCGCAGGTGTGGGACTTGTGAGTAACGTCACTGTCATTCACATGCAGTCACTCAGGAGGGGGCGGTGTTTTCAATGCAGCGGGGTGGTGTTGGCGTGCAGTGGGGTGGCTCGGACCACAGAGAGTAGCACCCCCATATGACCCTTAACTACTAATTGACAGCTCAGGACACATTAAAAGTTTTATAAGGTATGCAGGGGGACATCTGGGGATATTAAGGGGTTACAGGAACCCCAATTACACTATGTTAAAGATGGTGGGCACAGTTTATAATGCCCAAAACAGGTAAATAAGTCCTTAATGATGAATTCACATGAGACAAATTTTCATCTGTCTGTCTGTTCATCTGAAAAACAGGCTTTCCAGAAAAGCATCCGCTTGCTGCCCAAACAATTGTTTTCATATCAAGAAACTGAAGACGAGACACCTGAAGAAGGCTGGTCACAGCTGAAACACATTGTGGTTTTTTTTTTAAAATAAATAATTTATAATCTTACAGTTTATTTTTGTTCATTTCTGGTGAATACTTTCATTTTTGTATTTATTTGGGAGCGTCCAGCACCTGGATTCTTCACCTTGAATCAAGGTGGAGCTGTGGGTTTCAGGTGTAGAAATGAAATCTGTCGAATGTGATTTTACCCTCCATAACCAGTAAAGATCGCAAAATTTGGAGGATGATTAGGTTGAAGTGAAATCGGATTGGAATTAGACTGTACCTGTAAATGCAGAGACCCAACACTTCTGGGGGACAGTCACATTTGGAGGTCCTTATCAAGAATCGGCATGCTCACAATCACCTCTTATAGGATAAGCAATGTAGGTCAAGCCTATTCCCTACCTTCTACGCTCAATCGATGTGCATATAGGCAAGAGATGGTGAAGACGTAATGAAGTAACTCCCAACATGGTGTCTCACACACAATGTTGGTCAATTGAGTAATGGAGGTGGTTTGACTAACTATGATCAGAGGGAATGCTCATACTTGGTTCCTTATACAAGGACCCAAAACCTTTAGACAGTTTTTGGAGGTCCTGAATGGGAATACATTGTATCACCTTTTACAGTGTAGAAATTGTAAGCCAAGCACATCCACTAGCTTCCTTCAATTGATGGCCATATAGACAAGTTGGTGAAGATGCAACGAAGTCAACAAGCCTCCAACATTGTGTGTCTACTGCTGCCACCGATGTTGGTCAGTTGTCCAATGAGATGTAATAGAGGTGGTTTGACTAATTCTCAAGCAGAGGGAGGCACATGCGTGGTTCCTTACACAAGGACCCAACACTTTGGGGTACAATGAGTTTTCGAGATCCTCTTCATGAATGGGCATACTTAAGATCTCTTTTTACAGTATAGGCATTTTAAGCCAAGAACATTCACTACATTTCATCTACTCTCATTAGATGTGTATATAGACAAGAGTTGATGAAGACACAACAAGTCAACATGCCTCCAACATTACCGGTCTGTCTTCTACTGTTACCAATGTTACTCAAGTAGCCAATGGGAACTAATGGAGGTGCCCTGCCTTCACTCTGGAGAGTAAGGATGGCTCACACATGGTTCTGCACAGGGACCTTTTGTGATACCAAAATAGTAGACGGACTTCTTGAAGATGATAATGCCTTGGTTTTGAAACAGTGAATCGAAACTCTATTCTCTTTAGCCACTGTGAATGGAGATGTAGCTCTGTGGTTCTTTGATTTCCTTAATCTTCTTGGAGATTTTATGACCTGATGATGTTTTTTTTTTTCTTTTTGTAATGCATGGACTCTCAATGATCTTTCCATTTGATGGCATTACATGTATTTACTGTATTTCACGGTGCATTTGCATTGAGACAGTAACTATGAATTATTCAGCCTGCTCTTATTAACGGCTTTGGAAGAAAACTTGCTGGAAATGATTAAATCCTTCGTGTTTCCTTCAAGATCACGTCTGTAGAGCTACTTACAGCTACTCAGCAAGACGTGTTCATGAAATATTCAGACCCAATGTATGCAATAGAACCCATCATCTGGGTAATAAATGTTTAACCCTCCGCATCACGCACCACGCTACAGTACAAAACTTAACGATATAGATGGACTTTTAAGTGGCTGTCTAACAATGACACCCCTTGTACATGGCCCTGCTTGCTTATAATTAAGGCATGTCAATATAATAGAGGGGGTACATAGCTAGGGACCCTCTTCTGTGAGCCAAAACAGCAGGCGTCTATCGCAAATGTGTTACAAAGTTCCACTATATACAGTGAGTTTTATGTAGAGATTCAACATAACCAATTGCTATTTAGGTAATCATCCACTGATCATTGCAAAAAGGCTATTGCGTAAAATTTGGGGTAAACAGTAATTTTCACTAGCCAAATCCCTAAGGTCCGAAAAGACTAGAAAAAGACACGTAATTGCGGCATGGTTACATCAGGGCTGTGGAGTTGGAGTCGGTGTAAATTTTAGGTGGATTCGGTGTAGATTTTAGGTGGATCAGATTCGGGGAAATTGAGGAGTTTGAGTTGGATGTTGGGCTTTCTGACTGTACAGCCATGGTTGTGGAATCAGAATAGATATTTGGCTTCAGGGCTTCACAGCCAGGGTTGTGGAGTCGAATTTAGGGGAATTGAGGAGTCCGGAATCAGATGTTTGGTTTACTGACTTCAAAGCCATGGTTGTGGAATCGGAGTTGGATGTTTGGCTTACTGACTTCAAAGCCATGGTTGTGGATTTGGAGTCTGTGTCCATTTTGAGTGGAGTTTTATCTTTTGGTTTACT
Source organism: Allobates femoralis (assembly GCA_033576535.1). Classification (NCBI taxonomy): domain Eukaryota; kingdom Metazoa; phylum Chordata; class Amphibia; order Anura; family Aromobatidae; genus Allobates; species Allobates femoralis. Next base: position 829,954,825 of record JARQOC010000003.1, on the reverse strand, counting down.
CACTTCAGTCATGGTTGTGGAGTCGGGGTCATTGAGTCGGTGTCCATTTTGTTGCAGCTGAGTCAGATTCAGGGACATTGAAGAGTCGGATGTTTGGGATTACCAACTCCACAGCCTTTGGTTAGATACCATTTAAACCTACCTTCTAATAACTCAGTGCGTTTATTTTGGCCTTAAGGTTTATCACAAACTGACCGTCAGCGGTAAATGTTTAAATCGTTCATACACACAGGCTTCCCTCATTCTCGGCAGCATGAATCCTGTTTACATATGACAGTGTGCTGCTGAGAACCACAATTTTTTCTGCACCACAAAAGATTATTCAACCCAACGGTTAAGCACTTTGCTCTCTCATGGGAGATAGTGAGATTATTTGGAAAGTAGCTTTCTTAGGCTTGCTTGTTGGTTGATACCTTCCAATGTAAAGGGCCCACCTCTCCTGACTCTGCATTATGAGAATTGTTACAGCATTTCAGGAGGCAGATCATGTGGATTAAGATTAGGGGGACAGTTCTGCATGTGGAATAAAACAAATGTTTGAAATTGAATAAAGCAAGTAGAAAGTCACAGAAAAATCACATTCAGGACGGCAATATTCCAGGAGTGTGAGTGTTTCTAGTGATAGTCAGGAGCGTAACTACAATGGGTGCAGGGGTTGCAATCGCACCCAGGCCCTGGAGCCTAGGGGGGGCCCCAAAAGTCTCTTTTGGCCTTTAGAAAAAGACTATTGCTACCGTATTAACGTTTTGAGATAATTTGGGGCCCTGTTAGAGCTTTAGCATCCTTACCCCACTGGTGATGGTTAAGGACAGGAGGTACAAATCATTTTAACCATCAAATATCGGATGTTTCCGAGATAATGTTGCAGCATTTGTCTTGTTAATAAAAAAATGCTTTTTGGAACTTTTTGATAGATTTACGTATTTTATGAACATGTCCATAATGGTGTACAATAAATCCGTCTCTTGTGGCTCTTAGGAAGCTTCATTAGTCTTGTTTGTCTTTATAGATTGTTAGCAAATGTTGAGAATTTTGCAGATTAAGGCTACGTTCACACACTGCGTATTTTTACGCAGCTGCGCTTTTTTACGTGCGTATTTTGTGAAATACGCAGCTCCTTTCGCACACTGCGTTTTTTTCTACATTTTTCTCTGCGCTTTTTCAAAGCCCATTTATCATGTGAGCAATGGAAAAACGCAGAGAAACCTGCAGAAAGAATTGACATGGTGATTCTTTTTACGCGCGCGTTTTTGCAGTGAAAACGCGCTCGTAAAAAAAAAGCACAAATACGCAGTGTGTGAATGGATTGTGTCAAAACCCATAGGTTTGGCTGAACTGCTTATCCAGAATTGCGTTTTCACTGCAAAAAGCGCGCATAAAAAAACGCAGGTAAATACAGAAAACGCAGCAAAAAACGCAGAGAAGCAGCAAAATACGCAATGTGTGAACGTAGCCTGAAAGAATTTTAAAGTCTGGAAAAACTATGAATGAATGAGACTGCAGTACCAGGCTCCTCATGGGCGAAGGCGGCCCTGACTCTGTGTTTAGGGTGACCCCCATACTGTGGCCTACCCGCTATGATGCTGACAAGCTCAGCTCTAATGTTGTCTGTCTGTTACAATTATTATTAGTTTTGTTGCCCAATCCAATATCGCCACACACTAATATTGTAGACTAACGTTAATTGAATGATGGATGTGTGTATTCACATACGGGGGTTTAGCTTCAGGGTGTAAAGGGTCATATTAGGATGTTCTATACATTAATGTGATGACTTCTTTAAGGTGGAGAAATATGCTTTGCAGCTGTTATTAAGGTCTCGGGGAAGTGGTGGCTTTCTTAGTTGGGTTGGTGGAGCAGCAGGTTGGAGACCACTGTCCGAGGGAATGTGTGATTTTTAGTCTATAGGTTTTTAGGCTGTTGCTGCAGATTGAGCAGACTTGAATAAAAATGATAGTCTGTCCGGGCGACACAAGGTATCGCACATTCACTGAATAGATAACTTTTAGATTAGTGGGGACTAGTGATGAGTGAGCACTACCATGCTCGGGTGCTGGGTACTCGTTACGAGCAGTTGATGCTCGGATGGGAACGACTCGAGTACCGAATAGAGTGAATGTCATTGAGGAACTCGTGTATTTTCTGGTAAGATCTTTTATTGACTTCCACTACACTTGATACTCGAGTAGCGCCCATCCGAGCATCAACTGCTCGTTATGAGTACTGAGCACCCAAGCATACAATTGATTGCTCATCACTAGTGGTAATGGATCACTGGAATGGGGCACTTTTATCCCAGTTATAATGGAGATGTAGTGAGCCTTTGCACCCTCCACTCCATTCATTACCTGCTAGGCCAGCCGGTGAAAGCCGAATACAGCATGGCGATTGATAAGGGACCCCCAGGATAGGTGATAACTTGTTCCAACGTGACAGCCCCAATTAAATGTCTTGTCGATATAAGCTAAATCTATGGCTTTACCTATTACAGGCCTTTCCCCAAGAGCTCCTTTCCAACAGGTAGGGGGTCATTCAATAAACCTCAAGGCAAACTTATATGTACTGGTAACCTGGTAAAATATTACCTTGTACTAATCTTACTCCCCATTTACATCCAGACTCACATCCATAAGGATTTATTTTTATTGGCATATTTCTATCCATAATGAGTAGCGATTGCCATTCGTTTAATGCCCCATTTATATAGGTTGACGTAAATTCTATGGGGAGGAATGATCAATAAAGGAATGTTATATCCTGTTCATAGGGACTGTCCAAAAGTCAATCGTGAATAGTGAGAACTACTGCAAACAAACTCAATTGTCTATGGAACTGCTGGAGAAAGTACAGCGCTACGCTATTTCTGGCAGCTCCATAGACTATTATCGGCATGTATGCGAGTCCATAATTCTGCTGGCTTGTTTTTACTGTCTTTTCCTATCATCCCTTTCAGCATTCCTGCTGGTTCAGAGTCTTCACATCTTCCTACATCCGGTGATGGTTCAGTGTCTGCACATCTTTACAGCTTCCTTTGCTGGCTTATTTATTTATTATATAGTGCCATTATATTCCATAGTGCTTTTCCTACATCATCACTGTCCCCATTGGGGCTCACAATCCAAATTCCCTATCAGTCTTTGTTGTGTGGGAGGAAACCTATACAATATCTTTGTAGGATCCTTGGTGGCATTTGAACCAAGGTCCCCAGCACTGTAAAGTAACTATGCTAACCACTAAGCCACCGTGCTGCCCCACTGCTGGTTTAGTGTCTGTTCGTCTTTACAGCATCCCTTGCTGGTTCAGTGTCTGGATATCTTCACTCATGCCTTGCTTGTTACATGTCTGTATATCTTTACAGCATTCTTTGCTGGTTCATTGTCTGCACATTTTACTGCATCTTTGCTGGTTTAGTGTCTGCATCTTCCCTCAGCTGTTCCTGGTTCAGTGTCTGTACATCTTCGCTCATCCCTCGGCTGGTTCAGTGTCTGCATACCTTCCCTTCAAATCCTTGCTGGTTCAGTGTCTGTACACATTACTATATCCCTTTGCTGGTTCAGTGTCTGTACATCTTCCCTTCCTTCTCTTGCTGTGTTCAGTGTGTGCTGTATATATCTTCCCTCATCCTTTGTTGAATTCAGTGTCTGCACATCTTCCCTCTCCCTTGCTGGTTCAGTGTCTGTATATCTTCCCTCATCCCTTGCTGGTTCAGTGTCTGCACATCTTCCCTCCATCCTTGCTGGTTCAGTGTCTGTACATCTTCCCTCATCTCTTGCTGGTTTAGTGTCAACATCTTCCCTCATCCCTTACTGGTTCAGTGTCTAAAAAAACAATCCTAGCATGCAGTATAACAGACTGCTGGTAATTTTGAGAATTCTTAGACCTAGTGGTGCATAGATGATATCTACGATGGCTTACAACTTTGTTCCCTGGCTCTCCCTCATTGATGTATATTTGTTTCGGTCAAGTACTATTTATTGCCGATCATCTCAATGAGAAGAAAGGATCAGACACATTGAAATTCTGATTAGAGATTTCATGTGGGGGGGTGGATTGCTTATAAACAAATGTCTGTTCTGTATGACCAGCATCAGTTTTCTATACCTTCATCAGTATGTGGGATAAATTATGCTGTTTTTGTGTTTTTGATCTTCGCCATAGTCAACAGATCCAGGACGGAGTTTAAGTCCCCTAAAAATCGTTCTCATGGATTGTAAATGAACCATTGTATCCTAAACCACTGTGTGTCCCGATTGTTACAACCCATGTAAACCTCGTCTGTAATAATAAATTGCGTAAGTGACCTGACGCCAGGTGGACTCCATTCTGCGCCCTCATCGGATGACACAAGATGACTAAATACCTCAATGGTATGAACTATGTGGATCTATTTTAGTGTTATTGAACCTTTTATGTTGCTGCTACAATGGAAATATACATATATGCAATAATTGCTGAATAATTTGTATCTTCTGTTTGAGGCTTATTCTAGACTAATACAACAATGCAATTACTATGGGGAAAGTATTATGAATAGCCAAATAAATATTTAATTATTGTGCAGAAAATCCCTTTGTTTCAACTTATTGCGATCGTACCAATTAAAGCCTGTCCTGGGCCTTAGACCCACTTCTGGGACTGTCCAGCATTTTGTTTCTAATCCCATCATGTGGCTAGATTAAGTTTATTAAGAGGGAATCTGCCAGCAGGTTTTTGCTATGTAAGCTGAGGACGGCATAGTTAAGAAAACTAAAATCAACTGTGCCTCTCTTATCAGTGTGTGCTATTGTTTTCTTAAACTAAAGGTTTTATTACCCTAAGATTACCATTACAGGACTACAGTGTCACGCACACGGCAGTCCATCAGACCCCCTATTGTGATTGACACTTCAGAATCTCTATAGAGCCTGGTGTGGGCGGGGGCAGCTCTCTCAGCTCTGCTGTGTCTCTCAACCTAAATTCTTTGATTGTATGAGAATAGTAATCTATGTGCTACATCATTGGATTCATTGTTTCTTTGCCTACATTATGTTGCTGTCAGATGAGGTAAGTAAAACCTGCTGACTGATTCCCTTTAAATATTCGGGATCATTGAACAGGAAAGTAACGTAGCTGTTGCATCCTTAGGCCACATTCACACGGTGCGTGTTTTGAGGATCCGTTTTTGCATTGACGTTTGGCATCCAAGCAAAGTTAATCCATTTCAATATTTAGCACTCAGACAAAATGTTTTTGGCTGAAAAACAGATCCTCAACAAGAATGAGCATGTCAATTTTTTGGCGGTTTTCCTGGTCCACTTTCTCCATTGCCTCCATTGTTGAATTTACTCCATAAAACGCACATAAAAACGCAGCAAAAACGTACTGTGTGAATGGATGATGCATTATTTGAGAAAGCGGATCCTCAAAAAAATGCACCGTGTGAATGTAGCTCTAGTCATTTCCACACCTAGGTGGTGAATTGAAGACCTATACGTTAACGATTGATGAGTTTGGTGTTGGAATTATCTTAAAAGCTGTGAACAATTTTTGTACTTAAAAATGTTATACAGCAACTCTAAACATTTAAAACATCTTGCACCATTTTGCTGCTGTAGAGTCTGTGTAAGGCTCCTTTCACATCAGCGGTATTGCAATTTCGCAGCAGATCTGGCAGATGTCGCTGCACTTGACAGATCTACCGCGTAAAGGCCGACTTGCGGCACTGATCCGGCAAGCCCCATTCAATCTCTATAGGGCTTGCGATCAGGTGCCGCAAGTGCGGTATTGCTGAATATGGCACTTGCGCTTGCTGCACCGCAAAAAAACACTGCTTTTTGCGCTGGCACAAGTGCCGAATTTGGCAATACAGCACTTGCGGCACCTGATCACAAGCACCAAAGAGATTGAACGGGGCTTGCCGGATCAGTGCTGCAAGTCGGCCTATACGCGGTAGATCCGTCAAGTGCAGCGACATCTGCTGGATCTACTGCGAAATTGCAATACCGCCGATGTGAAAAGAGCCTACTCCTTCACGTAGTTTGCTGTTTTGTAGCCAATCCTACTAATGCCTGCTCTTTCTTGGCTCTCTTCCTCCTCCTTCTTGGTTTTGAGCTAGTTGACCATAATGAGGAAAGGTGGGTGTACACAGCAGATCAGGGAGTGTAGCAGAGGGAAAGCCGTCACGTCTGTATTACTGAAACTGTAGATGGGAAGGAAAGCACTGCAGTTGTATGAGGATCACATACACAAGTTACAGAGAACAAGGAGTGCACTGCACTGCAGACCCTGTGGCAGGGAAGGAATCCCAATTTTCTGTAGTATTGCAGTAGGATAAGAAGCCGAACCAGAAACTCTGTTTGCAGATGTGTTTCAAAGTATTTGTCCTTCCTCAATGAAAATCAGGAGATCACATTTAGCTAGATGATAAGACCTCTGACCGTCGTTCTAAGGAGGAATGTCTCTCCTTGTGTAAGTAAGGAGACTTATAGGCCATGCAGTGCTCTTTTGAAAATCTAAATATTCAAATAGTCTCTTCGGAGAGGAAGAGGACTTGAACTCTAGTGCCACTTACTCAATAGAGACTATTTGCAAATTCGAAGTTCCAAAGAAGCATTGCATAGCCTATAAGTCTCCTTAAAACAGCTTGGTACTTTCCACAAAGATTGATGTTCCCTCTGAGACCCCCAGGCAGAGACCTCTTTCCTAGTCATATCAGACCTCTTGCTTCACACTGATGAGGAGCAAATACTCCAAAACCTGTCTCTTCAAATGAAGTTTCTGATTTAGCTTCTTATGGTGGGTGTCAAGGCTTGTTTAAAGGTGGTACAATATAGACTTTTAGGTATGCTACTTCCAATTGGTAGCTCCAGAGTTCAAACCTTCTTCCTCTTTAGAGAGGCTATTTGTGTATTTCAATTCTCAAATGAGCATGGCCTATAAGTGTCCTTACGCCAGCTTGGCACTCTCCACAAGTAAAGATGTTCCCCCAAAGGCCTCTTACCTAGCCAAATCAAACCTTCTGCTTCACAATGATGATGGGCAAACACTCAAAAACCTTTGTCTTTAAATGGAGTTTCCGATTTGGCTTCCTATTCTTAGTCGTGTCAAGGCTTGTTTAAAGGGCCGATATTGACTTCGATGTGCTACTTCCAGTAGGTAGCTCCAGAGTTCACGTCCTCTTCCTCTCTGAAAAGACTATTTGCATGTTTAAATTCTCAGAGGACCATCACATGGCCTAAAAGTCTCCTTACCCTGACTTGGCGCTCTCCACAAGGAGAAACATTCTCCCTAAGAACATAATTGCCTGTCATCAAAACTAGGAAGAAGTCACAACAGGAATGAAGCTGTGCTGATCCCTGAGAGTTACTCTTGTGTCAACAGTCTTAAAGAGGGAACTACATCTGAAGGCTGAATATTCAATTTTTTCCTTTAAGTTTCCAAAACTTTAAAGGCTGGGAAGTCTCTATAGGGACTATTGGAACACAAAACACATCTAATTCTCAGAACTGAGAACGCAACTCCTTTTTATAACAACGTTATTGGGATATTGGCTTAGTTTGGATTAGAAGTCTTTGATTATGTTAAGCATAGTTCATTTTATACAGCCAAGTTTCCACGGCCAGACTTGAAGTCGGTAAAGTTCTTCTTCTTCATTAAGGAGTGTCGGTTATATTGACTGCGCCCTCGAAGATACCTGGAAGGTTCTTGTCCTCAGGCATTAGATTACGCAGACAGGCTCCATATCTCAGAGACATCTCCATTTTAACTTATGCAAAGTCTCCAACAAAGCCTTAATCTTCCTACTTATATCTCTTTCTTATTTAATACGTATTGATATTCTATAGTCTGTGCATTCTCTCAGGATGAAAGCTCAGCTTAATATCTAAAGCCAGACGATAGGTTTTTGTAACTGTAGACTCTGAGGACAATATGGCATTTTAGCTTTGCTCTCCCAGTGCCGGGGGTTCTTGGTAGCACGTCTTAGATCAAGACGCATTTATTGCACCATTGGTTGAACAGTCACGGACTTTTTGAAAAAACATCCATGATGGTGAAACCCATAGGGGTAAGGATCCTTCCACTAAGTCATAAATAACCTTTACATATGGCTAAACGTTTCCTTCTTAAGATCTCTTTAAGAACCAAACACCAGGATTTAGTGCTATGCAGCAGGTGATTGACGTGTGCAGCATGACATCACTATTTGCGGGGGTTTTTTGTACTCCCCTGTGCGCTTGTCTTTCAGCTGTAAGCCAAATTTTCCCCAGGATGCGTCTGCATGAGAGGGAGGAAGGGTGTTTCGGCTTACAGTCCAAAGACAAGCCAACAGGGGAGTAATAAAAAATCTCAAATAGTGATGTCATGCTGCACACTTCAATCACCTGCTGAATAGCACTTAATCCTGGTGATTGGTTCCCTTTATAATCTACCTAATTACGTGCCTTTAAATGTATTAAATATATGGTCATCCTTAAAGGGAACCAACCATCAATTTTTTGCCCTATAAACTAGAGGCAGCGCCATAATGACGCTGTGATGCCGATTAAACTAATAGTTTTATTTCAGAAATCAGATTCTTGAATCCTTGAGAGCAGAATATTCTTTATGCAAACCTTCTGATATGTGAACAGACCTGAACATCAGGGCAGGTCTTTGTGGATTGGGTGTCCCAGTATGTATTTCTCCCCTTTGTTGAAATTTTGAGCCTCCGCTGCCGCCATTATCACTATATCCGGAGTGGCGCCAGTGCTATTGTGATGTTTTAGTTGAGATCTACAATAAAATGACACTGGAGTCAGCGCATGCACATACCATGTTCTACAGTGCCATTTTATTGAAGAGACTGTGGAGATGACTGAGGGGCGGTGGCACATGCGTAAATGAAAAAAAAAATACAATTTCTCTCTGCATTTGCGCTGCTGCTGCTCATAGTTGTATCCACAGTGTTCAATAAAATGGTGCCAGAGATCATGGTACGCGCATGCGCTGATCCTGCGCATTTTTATTGAAGACCTGTGAAGGAAATTTCACAATTACAATGCGTATGCCCTGCCAACAGCAATAATGGTGGTTGCACAAAATTTAAAAGTGTAAATGTAATTTCCTTGAAAACAAACACAATACTGGTTGTTAATAATGAGTCACATAGCAACTAAGATGATGCTTTTTTGTGCCATTTGACTTATTTTCTCACATTTTCCTGTGCTCTTTTACAAACTGTACTTTAGGGCTGTGGGAGCATAGGGAGCAGTGGAATGTGACAGCAGAGAAGGCGTTAAAAGATCCTGACTGTGCTGTTTGGAGCCAGATGACAGATCAGAGAAGCTTGTGCCAAGGAAAGAGGAGTTTGCACTGATCCTGAAATTGCTTAGCACTGTTCTGTAATCTTAAGTAATCTGATACATTATCAACTGCAGTCAGGAGCTTGCACACTGTGTAGGCCACGCCTCTTTACCCTTATATGGTTACATTCCACGTATTCAGTGTGAACACGGATCTGACTGAGAATGAACATTTATCTGTTTCACACACAGAGTAGTGGTGACACCTTGTGGAAGGTTTGTGAATGGTTTGCAACTAGACTTCTCTAATCTACTTATATAATTGGGAGTTGGGCACTGTAGCCCAATCCCAGACTCCTTTGCGCGACTGCGACTGCGAGTGATGACGCGTAGCGTCATCACGAGCCGCAGCCGCTCTACAGTTAAAAAAAAAAAAATCCTCACCTCTCCCCGAGCCCCCGGAGTCTCCCGCCGTCTTCCGCCGTGTTCCGCTAGGCTCCCGGTGGCTCTGCAGGCTCCCGGTGCCTGCAGTGGTCTTCTATCTACTGGACTCAAGGACCTGTGGTGATGTCAGAGTCACGTGACACCAGCTTACTCCAGCCAAATCGCGGGTCACGTGACTCTGACATCACCACAGGTCCTTGAGTCCAGTAGATAGAACACCACTGCAGGCACCGGGAGCCTGCACAGCCACCGGGAGCCTAGCGGAACACGGCGGGAGACGGCGGGGGCTCGGGGTGAGGTGAGCATAATCTTTTTTTTATTTTTTTTAACCCCTGCCTTGCAGGAGCACCACCACACACACCTGTATATTCTGCCACCACACAGATGCCTGTATACTATCCCACCACACAGACACCTGTATACTATGCCACCACACAGACGCCTGTATACTATGCCACCACACAGACGCCTGTATACTCTGCCAACACACACACGCCTGTATACTCTGCCGCCACCACAGACACCTGTATACTCTGCCAACACACACACGCCTCTATACTCTGCCGCCACCACAGACACCTGTATACTCTGCCGCCACCACACAGACGCCTGTATACTCTGCCACCACCACACACGCCTGTATACTCTGCCAACACACACACGCCTGTATACTCTGCCGCCACCACAGACACCTGTATACTCTGCCAACACACACACGCCTGTATACTCTGCCGCCACCACAGACACCTGTATACTCTGCCGCCACCACCACACACGCCTGTATACTCTGCCGCCACCACAGACGCCTGTATACTCTGCCAACACACACACGCCTGTATACTCTGCCGCCACCACAGACACCTGTATACTCTGCCAACACACACACGCCTGTATACTCTGCCGCCACCACAGACACCTGTATACTCTGCCGCCACCACCACACACGCCTCTATACTCTGCCGCCACCACAGACACCTGTATACTCTGCCGCCACCACAGACACCTGTATACTCTGCCGCCACCACCACACACGCCTGTATACTCTGCCGCCACCACCACACACGCCTGTATACTCTGCCGCCACCACCACACACGCCTGTACACTCTGCCGCCACCACACACGCCTGTACACTCTGCCGCCACCACACACGCCTGTACACTCTGCCGCCACCACACACAGCCTGTACACTCTGCCGCCACCACACACGCCTGTATACTCTGCCACCACCACACACGCCTGTACACTCTGCCGCCACCACACACGCCTGTATACTCTGCCGCCACCAGCACAGACGCCTGTATACTCTGCCCCCACCAGCACAGACGCCTGTATACTCTGCCACCACCACACACGCCTGTATACTCTGCCAACACACACACGCCTGTATACTCTGCCGCCACCACAGACACCTGTATACTCTGCCAACACACACACGCCTGTATACTCTGCCGCCACCACAGACACCTGTATACTCTGCCGCCACCACCACACACGCCTGTATACTCTGCCGCCACCACAGACGCCTGTATACTCTGCCAACACACACACGCCTGTATACTCTGCCGCCACCACAGACACCTGTATACTCTGCCAACACACACACGCCTGTATACTCTGCCGCCACCACAGACACCTGTATACTCTGCCGCCACCACCACACACGCCTCTATACTCTGCCGCCACCACAGACACCTGTATACTCTGCCGCCACCACCACACACGCCTGTATACTCTGCCGCCACCACCACACACGCCTGTATACTCTGCCGCCACCACCACACACGCCTGTATACTCTGCCGCCACCACCACACACGCCTGTACACTCTGCCGCCACCACACACGCCTGTACACTCTGCCACCACCACACACGCCTGTACACTCTGCCGCCACCACACACGCCTGTACACTCTGCCGCCACCACACACGCCTGTATACTCTGCCGCCACCACACACGCCTGTACACTCTGCCGCCACCACACACGCCTGTACACTCTGCCGCCACCAGCACAGACGCCTGTATACTCTGACGCCACCAGCACAGACGCCTGTATACTCTGCCGCCACCACCACAGATGCCTGTATACTCTGCCCCCACCACCACACACGCCTGTATACTCTGCCCCCACCACCACACACGCCTGTATACTCTGCCGCCACCACCACAGACACCTGTATACTCTGCCACCACACAGATGCCTGTATACTATGCCACCACAGACACCTATATACTCTGCCACCACCACCACACACGCCTGTATACTCTGCTACCCACAGAGCCGCCTGTATACTCTGCTACCCACAGAGCCCCCTGTATACTCTGCTACCCACTGACCCGCCTGTATACACACAATTCATTTCACCCTGCTCCCGATGCAATTGCATCGGGCCTTTTTACTAGTAAAGTATATTTGAAAGTTTATTAAAATCACTTGCTCTACATTATTATTAAATAAAGATTTAAACGTCGGTTACGCTTTAAATAAATAAAAGTAGGCCAGGCAGGAGGAGGAATGATTACAGAGGACTTTACCTACAAAGTCCCGCCCCGATGCTCAAGCCTGTCCACAAATCGCATCATATTTGAAGGGTTGGACAAAGATTATTCTGCATTGAAGGATCAGCTTCCTTTCCTAATGATATCCATTTCATTAGGCATTGTAGCTCTGCTTTTGTTTGTAGGGCAAAAACCTGCTGGTTAGTTTCCTTTAAGTCTATACCCTGAATTTGTAAATAAATCCTTAGAAAATGGAGCCTGATGGTGAATAATTGGTTCCCAAGTCTCCTCCAAATGGGATTGTCTTCTGCTGGAACGTCAATATCAGATATTGTGTAAGATCCTGAGCTCCTAACAATATTCTTCTCTAGTTCTCCTTCAGACAGCTGAAATTAAGGTTTTGTAGCATCTGTATTGTTACTGCAACTCATAACATGGTCGTCAGTCTGGTGACCCAACACTAAAACATCATAAGAATGCCTTCAAAAATAGAAATACAGACCAATACTTATCCATCTTGCAATACAGTCAGGGAGGCGTATCCAAATTTGTTCTGCAACATAACAACTGCAAACATACAGAACAACAACGAGTCCTGAAAGTGATGAGGTCCCTTTGCCATTCTATAGATATTGTAAAAAAACTTTGACAGTGAGGGTGATCAACGAGTGGAACAGGCGACCACGAGAGGTGGCGAATTCTCCTTCAATGGAAGTCTTCACACAGAGGCTGGACAGACATCTTTCTGGGGTGATTTAGTGAATCCTGCTTTGAGCAGAGGGTTGGACCAGATGATCCAGGAGGTCCCTTCCAACGCCTCCATTTTATCATGCTATATGACCCCCACAGAGCCCTTGATCTCAACGTAATCCATTCTGTTTGATTCTATGAAGACACAGAAGGATTTGAGCCAACCTATGTTCACAGAAGATCAGTAGTTAGTTGTCCAAAATGTTTGAGACAAACCTCCTTCAAAAACCATGTGAAAAGTGGTAAGTGATAGAAGCACTGATGAATTGTGATGATCCTTCAGTCTTCACTCAGTTTGCATATTATTAGCAGCACATTCAGTTTACAGAGGGAGATGTGCTGCAGACAACCAAATCATTCAGGCCACATTAAATATCTGATGAGCAGAAGAATGAGCATCGTGCTTGACCATCAACTAACGGGCCAACGAGTAGGAAAAAATCTCCTTACGAACCCTCATTCAACCAATTATTGGCCCAGGTGACAGCCAATCCTGATTTTGGTGAACAATTGAGCTTTGCTCTGTAAAAGTATAATGTACATATAGCCATGTCATATGAGGATCAGTTGAGATACGATCAGCCGCTGGAGCCTGAACTGAAGCTTTTACTGAGAAGATGCAGTAAAAAAGGTCAATGGGTTCTTGGGATTTTCTGTCTGGAAACCTGTGTGATGAGAACCGATGTCTGAGACAAATAAAATGGTAAATATTGAATAATCTGAAATCTCATAAAATATACAAACAAAAGAAAATCTTTCTGTATGATGGACCCTGGGTTGGATTATTGCCATTTTTAAAAAATGTGATTTCCTCAGCAAAAATTGCTACATAACAAGACCAGAACAGACCACAAAGGAAACCCTGTGACCTAGACGGCTGCTTCTTCCTCAATTCATATCACTGCCCAAGTGTCATTACATCAATATAGTGACCTGTCAATAACATTAGCCCCGACCATCATGAGCTATACAGCATTTAACACACAGGGAATAATGTAGCGGGGAATACATAAAATAAGTATCAGTACATTTCACAAAACAAACTGCATAATTATTAGATTTCTTAGACCCGATGTAACTCCTGTACTTGTCTTGAAAATTCATGGCAGAATAGATGTATAATCCTTTTAAAAGGTTCTCAGTTATTGCCCATTTAGCCTATTTGTCAGATCCTCAGTGTCCTTCCTCTCTGCTGCTAAATCTTTATCAACCTAGCCTATTTGTCAGATCCTCAATCTCCCTTCTAGCCTATATGACAGAACCTCAATCTCCACCCACCTAGTCTACTTGTCAAATCCTCAGTGTCCTTCCTCACTGCTGAATCTTTATCCACCTAACCCATATGATCCTCAATCTCCACCCGCCTAGCCTATGTGTCAGGTTCTCAGTGTCCCTCCTCCCTGCTGCTAAATCTTCATCGCCTAGCCTATTTGTCAGATCCTCAGTGTCCTTCCTCCCTGATGTTGAATCTCCTCCCATGTAGCCTGATTGACCGCTCTTCAGTGTCCCTCCTCCCTGCTGCTACGTTTCTGCTCAAATAGACTGAATATAGCTCTTCAGTGTACTTCCTTAAAGAGAACCTGTCACCATGAAAATGCAGTGCAATTTGCAGGCACGTTATAGAGCAGGGGGAACTGAGTAATTGATATTTAGTTTTTTGAGAAAAGATTCAGTATAACCTGTGATTTCATCATTTAAAGCCCTGCTCTTTCTGGGATTTTTGGTCCAGAAGGCGGTCCTATCACTAACTGGCAGCTATCCGTGTATAAGTGTACATACAGAAATAGCTGTCAATAACTGATAGGACCGCCCACTGGACCCAAAATCCCAGAAAGAGCAGGGCTTTAAATGATGAAATCACAGGTTATACTGAATCTTTTCTCCAGAACTATATATCAATCTACTCAGTTCCTCCTGCTCTATAACATGGTGCCTGCAGATTGCACTGCATTTTCAAGGTGACGGTTCCCTTTAATGCTATGATTGAGGCACCTCACTGATGAATCTCTTTCCACCATTCCTTTTTCAGCTCTGTAGCATTCCTCCTCTTTTCTGATGCTGAATCTGCCCACCAAACCTGATTGCCAGCTCCTCAGTGTCCCTCCTCCCTGCTGCTGCTGACATTTCCCACTGCTGTGTACAAGCCACAACTGTCAATCAGATTGGGTGGGCAGAAATTGAATGGCTGTCAATCAGACTCATGAGCTGTCTCCACAATGTTCATGTGAATATCAGGATAACGCATCCATTCTGACATGGATTTTGAAAGTAAGTATACCGGCCTTTTATTATTGTATGTAGTTTGTATTGTAATATCCATTGAATGTGTAAGAGATACTGTAGATTTTATGTTGATTGATAGATATTGGAGCATGTAAAGGACGAAATACATGAATGGCCGCCTCTACCATGTGGCTGTGATATATTGTATAGCGCCAACACCATTGT
Source organism: Allobates femoralis (assembly GCA_033576535.1). NCBI lineage: Eukaryota > Metazoa > Chordata > Amphibia > Anura > Aromobatidae > Allobates > Allobates femoralis. The sequence continues at coordinate 829,939,427 of JARQOC010000003.1, read as the reverse complement.
CTCCACCAGCCTGATTCCACCATTAGATTGCTTTATGCAGCTTTTCTCCAAAGTAGGATCTGTATCCAGAAGATCATTGCTCCCGTCACCAAATTGTATTTGGCTGAGAAATTGTGCGTCTCTGATGCCTCTTAGATTGTAAGCTCCGCTGCACAACCGATACATAATAGAGTATAGGGCTTTGCCGCCTTTCTCTGTATAACTATTAGGGTACCTTTACACGTCACAACATTGCATGCAATTTCACTTGCAATTTGCTGGTTGCAGTGAAATCATGGACACATTGTTACATTTGTACAGAGCCACAAAATAGAACAATGTGTCTATGATTTCACTGCAACCAGCAAATTGCAAGTGAAATTGCATGCAATGTTGCGACGTGTAACGGTACCCTTACCACTGTCCATATAAAGACATTGAATATCATAAAGTCCTTCTAATAATAGTGATGTATCGTAGGTACGTCTGGCCCTTTGCGTTATTAACCCTTCGGTTCACCCCCTTCCGAACCAGGATTACTTCACCACATTGGGAGGCGCTGGGCCTGGGAGAAGAGATAAAACACTCAGTCCAGGTCGTATTGATTCTTTTCTATTCTTTTGCTTAGGATATCAGTTTAACATGTTCAATGGATTAGTGTGTTTTAACCTTTCACCTCCGTCTAGACACCATCCACAATGCACTGTCCCTTTCTGTGCAGAGGACAGAGCCCCCTGTGGTCTCACAGGCTGGACGGTGGAGCCAGTCCTATTTCCAGGAACAGATGGTGTGTGTTTTTTTTCTTTTTTATTAAGGCACCAGCACCTACTGCCTGGCTCCTGCAGACTGGCCCAGTAAATTATTAAAGATGCCATTTCCTCTTATCTTTCCGGTAAAGCCTGTCTTTATACATTCCTGTCATACAATTTGTGTCATATTGTCCCGAACCTCACTGCCCATAGCTGAGGGGACCCAAAATATGTGAGTATGTTACGGTAGAACAAGTGATGGAACTTGTAGTATCACAGGCTGAAGACCTTATTTATTATACCAGAAAACTTAGCCGTCAATCATAATTATCATATTTTGAATGGAAAACAGAGAATAAGAGAACTGTCTGAGGGCTTGAGAACCAAGAATTGTTGAAAACTATCAACAATCTCAGGTTTACAAGTCCATCTCCAGCGCTCTTGATATTCCTTTCTCCATGGTGCACAACATAATCAAGAAGTATGCAACCCATGGCACTGTAGCTAATCTCCCTGGACGTGGATGGCAGAAAAAAATTGATGAAATGTTGAAACACCGGATAGTCTAATGGTGGATAAGCTGTTCCAAAGGAACTCAAGCTGTTCTGCAGGCTAAAGGGGCATCAGTGTCAGCGCAAACTATCCATGAATGAAATGAAATGTTATGGAGGAGACTGAGGAGAACCCACTGCTGACACAGAGACTGAAAAAAAGCTAGACTGTAGTTGGTCAAAATGTGAGTTGGTAACCAAAATCCTTCTGGGAAAGCATACTGTGGACAGATGAGACCAAGATACAAAGAAAAGAACACAGGACCTACAGTCACACATGGCGGAGGTCAGAGGTGTTTTGGGTTGTTTTGCTGCCTCTAGCACTGGGAGCCTTGATTGTGTACAAGACATCATGAAATCTGAAGATTACCAAAGGATTTTGGGTGGCAATGTAGTGCTCAGTGTCAAAAAGCTGGGAATGTGTCCTAAGTCATGGGTCTTCCAGCAGGACAATGACCCCAAATAACTAGAAGCCCCAGAAATGGATGGAAACAAAGGGCTGGAGAGATCTGAAGTGTCAGCAATGAGTGCGGATCTAAATCCCATTGATCACCTGTGGAGAGATCTTATAATTACTGTTGGGAGAAGACGCCTCAAATATGAGAGACCGGGAGCAGATTATAAAGAAGAGGCCAAAATCCCAGGTGAGAAGAAGCTTGTGGAGGCTATAGGAGGAGACTGATTGCAGGGATTTGTTCCAACCACATATTTAGTGTAGGGGACAAAAATTTTGTCTGGACCATTTTGGAGTTTTGTGTGAAATTATGTCCAATTTGCCTTTTTTGTGTTTTTTTTATGTTGTTCCAATATACACAAAGGTAATAAACCTGTATAATAAAACATGTGTAATTGCAATAATTTTCTGTGAGAAATACTTCAACACTTTGGCCATGACTGTATATTGTACACTGAACGCTCCAACTGTCAATCATATATAATACTCTGTTAACCCCGATTGTCAGTCATATATAGAGAGAACACAGGGCTGCCACTCATATATTATACAGAGGATCGCCTGTAGATCTGGCACACACTTCACTTCTTACCTTGACTTGACCCTAAATCACAAACACCCAGAGAAAACAGCCCACAATGCAACTCTCCAGCAAAATGTCTTTCCCAGAGAGAAACCTCGAAATGATGGAGGCCCCCTAGCAAAATATGTGGATATTTGCCTCCCTACAGGGCGAGATAATGATGTGTCTGTGCAGAATTATTACACTGCATATCTCCAGGCTGATGGAAGGCAGCATGGAGACCACCGCAGGACCCCCTCCTCACCCTCCATCCTCACTGACAGGAGACATGAAAGAAGGACCCTCACCGGGCAGCCGGAGGATTGGAAACATATTGGAAGTGAAAGTTGTAGGATGGATCTTTCGCGAGGGTCACCACATGGGAGGATAACTCGTAGGGCAACCACAATAAGCGTGGCCTTCTACAAGACGTGTGAAGGCTTCTGTAAGTGCTAGTGCCACCGATTTATGCCATTATATATCAAGTATTAGGAGAATTTCACTTTATTTCTCCATTGCAGAAAATGTTCTCTGTTCACTGACATCATTAACGGCAGCCAAATGCTTTATAAATGGGGCTGACTTACCAAACTACATGTACCAGAATTGTGCCAAAAAAACATTCATTAAGGGGGCATGACCTATCAGAAAGTGGGTGGGAAAGGAGCATGACCCATCAAAGTGGGTGGGAAAGGAGCATAGCCCATCAGAAAGTGGGTGGGAAAGGAGCATAGCCCATCAGAAAGTGGGTGGGAAAGGAGCATGACCATCAAAGTGGGTGGGAAAGGGGCCTGACCCATCAGAAAGGGGGTGGGAAAGGAGCATGACCCATCAGAAAGGGGGTGGGAAAGGGGCCTGACCCATCAGAAAGGGGGTGGGAAAGGAGCATGACCCATCAGAAAGGGGGTGGGAAAGGAGCATGACCCATCAGAAAGTGGGTGGGAAAGGGGCATAGCCCATCAGAAAGGGGTGGGAAAGGAGCATGACCCATCAAAGTGGGTGTGAAAGGAGCATGACCCATCAGAAAGTGGGTGGGAAAGGGACATTGCCAATCAACGTGGATGGGAATGGGAATGACCCATCAAAGTGGGTGGGAAAGGGTCATAACCCATCAGAAAGTTGGTGAGGTACAGGGCATGACCTATTGGATAAGTGAGTGGGGAAAATAGGTGACAAACTATAGGAAAATAGGTGACAAACTGTCATAACCTATAAGAAAGGTGTGTGGGAATAGGGTATTGCCAATCAAAGTTGATGAGGAGAAAGGGATGTGACCTCTTGGAAAAAGCAGAAGGCTTATTATTAGTGGCAAGAAAAAGGCCATGGCTTACAGGAAAATTGGTGAAAACTATAATAACCTATATGAAGGTGGGTGGGAAAGTCACATGGCCTATCAGAAAGTAGGTGAAGAGTGATAATCAAAATGACATATGGAAAAGTGAATGACGTTTAGGAAAGTTGGTGGGAAAAAAGCATTACCTATAGCAAAATAGGTGAAAAAGTGTCATAACTTGTAAGAAAGTGGGTGGAAAAGGGGCATGGCCAATCAGAACAGTGGTGATGGGGAAAGAGGTGTGAGGTCTATTGGAAAAAGGGGAGGGCTTATTGTAAGTGTGTGGGAAAAGGTCATGGCCTATAGGAAAATAGGTGAAAAAGTGTCATAACCTATAAGAAAGTGGGTTGGAAGGGAGCATGGCCAATCAGAAAGTTGGTAATGAAGAGGGGCATGACCTATTGGAAAAAGAGGATGGCTTATCAGAAAGTTGGTGAGGAAAAGGGGCATGACCTATTGGAAAAGTGGGTAGGAAAAGGGCATGGCCTATAGGAAAAGGGGAATGGCTTATTGGAAAGTGGGTGGGAAAAGGTCATGGTCTATAGGAAAATAGGTGAAAAAGTGTCATAACCTATAAGAAAGTGGGTGGGAAAGGGACATGACCCTTCAGAAAATTTAATCGGAAAAGGGGCGTGACCTATCCGAAAAAGTGGATGACTTCTCAGAAAGTGGGCATGGGCTCCTATAGAAAAGGGGAAAGGCTTATTAAATGGGTGGAAAAGGGCATGTTCTATATTAAATGTGGGAAGGCTTATTGGAAAATGGGTGGGTTAAAGGTCATATATGACCTATAAGAAAATGAATGGAAAAGTGTCATAACCTATAAGAAAATGTTCAGGGAAGGGGCCTGGTCTATCGGAAAGTGGGTGAAAAATATCATGGTCTAGTGGGAGGAAAAGGGCATATCCTATTGGAAAGTGGTCAGGCACACACATTTCACAGGGGCACATTTATAAGAATCTCAGGACAGGAACAGTTTTTTTAAAAAAAACATCCAATTATTTAAATTATTTTGTATTCTGAGATCTATTAATTAAAATGTCCAATTGTTCATCTACAGCCCCTTTAATTTTCTACCTTTTCCATCTTTTTTTAGATGGGCTGATATTTGGGAGCGAGTGTTTTAGGAACCCCTTGTCCCACTGCTCCCTGATTATTCTGGTTTTGTTTTGTTTTGTTTTTTAATCCCTCCTATGAAGCTTTTTATTTAGTGCTAATTTTGATCATCTTTCCCAAAGGGGGTGTGACTTACATGATCCTCAGGGGGGTGTCTTTTCATAATTACTCTATGAGCCACACCCCGTTATGAATGCCATAACAATCAGAATAACCTACAAAGGCCTATATCTTTGGAACCGTTTGATGGATTTTTAAAAAGTAAAAAACAGAATACTCGGGGAGTAGAGTAATCTCTTTTATGAATCATTCTTTCTCGGCAGCATTTCCCCTCTTGTATACAGGAGATGTGCTGCCGAGAAGACAATATTTATGTGCGTAGAAGGATCGTATTAGCGATTGTTCATATCACATGT